>WNWK01014654.1:20000-50556 GCA_009830355.1 Cherax destructor | reverse complement strand
GATGAATGGCTGTCCAGGGAAATTGGTATAATTGCTGGCTGGAAAAACCTGAAAGGGAAATTGCAGTACCATTCATTTGCAACAAAAGGACCACTTCTATGGCCGAAATGACTTTATGCCGGGAGGGTTTTTCCCTTATCCAGGGCGGGTGTGGATTTCTTCCCTAGCTCAGTTGGGGGGTTTTGTTAGGACTTTAAACTGGTTAGTTAGGGGTATGGGTTTGAAAGGGAAAAATACTGAATTTCAAAATTATAGACCCTGGGCTTTATAAAAAAATTTCCAAAATAACAAGGACAGCTTGTGTGCTCTCTGTTCGAAGACGTGTCTTGTGTGCTCTCTGTGAATCTGAACAAGATGTCCTCTCTTGAGCTACTCTACCAGCAGCTGAAGGAAGAACTGACTGTAGCTAAGCTTGAGATACAGCGACTGACTGAGGAAAACAAGAGGATTCGTAGTAATGCTCCTGTTGAGAATCCTCAAGCCAAGAAAGGAACCTGGACAGTGGCTGGAATGCATGGACAAAGTTAAAGATCAAGAGGATGGATGGAGAGTAGAATTAACGAAGAACCAGAAGCCTGTTGTGGAAACATCGAACCGATTCTCCGTGTTACCTGATGAATGTGAGTCGACTACAGGGAACATCACGAACGACACCAAGGAAGGTAAGAACATTGTTCTTGTTGGTGATAGTCAAATTAGGTATATGGATAGGGCCTTCTGCTTGAAAGATAGAAGTAGGAGACAGAGGGTTTGCTTTCCTGGGGCTGGGATGGAGGATATTGTTAGCCGTCTGGACGACATCATGAGAGAGTAATGGGAGCAATCCTATTATCTGTCTCAGTGCTGGAGGCAACGATGTTGGCAGACGTAGGAGTGAGGACCTGACTAGCAGGTATAGGTCAGCAATAGACATAATTAGGAAGAAGGGTGGGAACCCTGTCATATGTGTATTTTGCCAAGGAGAGGAGTTGGAGATGAATGGCTGTCCAGGGCAATTGGTGTCAATTGCTGGCTGGACAAATACTGTAAGGATAATGCAGTACCATTCATTTGCAACTGGGACCACTTCTATGGCCGAAATGACATGTATGCCAGGGATGGGGTTCCTTATCCAGGGCAGGTGTGGATTTTCTTGCTAGCTCAGTTGAGGGTGTTGTTAGGACTTTAAACTAGGATTAGTTAGAGGTATGGGTTTAGAAATGGAAAATACTGAATGTCGAAATATAGATCTAGGCTTTGATATAAAAATTCTTAACAATAACAAGGACAGTAATATTTATAGTGGAAAAACAGAATGGAGCAGGAAAGGTAAAGAGAAAGGAGGGTCTTTAAAAGTGTATTATACAAATAGTCGTAGTGCTAGGAATAAGATGGACGATTTGAGATTAGTTGCAAGTGCAGGTAACATTGATGTATTTGCCATAACTGAGACGTGGTTCAATACGAAAAATAGGACATGCCTGCTGAATGTCATATACAGGGTTTTAAATTGTTCCAAGTAGACAGAAGTTTCGGGAAGGGGGTGAGTGGCACTGTATGTCCGAGATCGCTTGAACTGTTGCATAAAAGGAATAAAGTCTGAAATTACACATACAGAGTCTGTCTGGATAGAATTTTCAGAGGGGCATGAAAAATTGATTTTAGGTGTGATATACCGTCCCCCAAACTTAGATAGGGACCAAGGGAGACTACTTAAGAACATAAGAACATAAGAAAGGAGGAACACTGCAGCAGGCCTGTTGGCCCATACTAGGCAGGTCCTTCACAATCCGTCCCACTAACAGAATATTTGCTCAACCCAATTTTCAATGCTACCCAAGAAATAAGCTTTGACAATTCTTCCCACTCATGCGAGTCCCACAAATCCAACCCTCTCACTCATGAATTTATCAACCTAAATTTGAAACTACCCAAGGTCCTAGCTTCAATAACCCTACTAGGCAGACTGTTCCACTCATCAACTACCCTATTTCCAAACCAATACTTTCCTATATCCTTTCTAAATCTAAACTTATCTAACTTGAATCCATTATTGCGGGTTCTCTCTTGAAGATATCCTCAAGACCTTATTTATATCCCCTTTGTTAATACCCATTTTCCACTTGTATACCTCGATCATGTCTCCCTCATTCTACGTCTTACAAGTGAATGTAATTTTAGGTCTTCAATCTTTCTTCGTAAGGAAGATTTCTAATGCTATGTATTAATTTAGTCATTCTACGCTGAATGTTTTCTAACGAATTTATGTCCATTCTGTAATATGGAGACAGAACTGAGCTGCGTAATCTAGGTGAGGCCTTACTAATGATGTATAGAGCTGTAATATAACCTCTGGACTTCTGTTGCTAACACTTCTTGATATAAATCCCAGTAATCTATTTGCCTTATTACTGTACGCTTAGGCATTGCTGTCTTGGTTTAAGGTTGCTGCTTACCATCACCCCAAGTCCTTCTCAAATCTGTATGGCTAAGTTCTACGTTATTTAACTTATAAGTGCTTGGGTCATGGACACTCCCGAGCTCAGAACCTTGCATTTATCTACATTGAACTGCATCTGCCACTTTTCTGACCACGAATTAAGTTTGTCTAAATCTTCCTGAAGTTCTATGACATCTATGTTTGAATCAATTATCCTACCTATCTTCGTGTCGTCGGCGAATTTGCTCATATCACTAGTAATTCCCTCATCAAGGTCATTGATATATATTATAATAACAATGGGCCTAAGACTGATCCCTGTGGAACACCACTTGTTACAAGTCCCCATTCGGATTTACATTTATGCACACTCTCTGCTTCCTATTGGTGAGCCATGACTCGATCCATGACATCACTTTTCCCCCAATGCCATGAGCTGCCACTTTCTTTAACAGTCTCTGGTGCGGTACTCTATCAAAAGCCTTACTAAAGTCTAAATAAACAATATCGAATTCTTTATCGTGATCAACAGCCTCAAAAGCTTTACTGAAGAAGGTTAATAAATTAGATAGGCAGGAACGGCCCCTCGTGAATCCATGCTGGGTATCATTAATCAAATTATGGTTATCTAGATGGCTTCTAATAATATCTAATGAATCAGTATATTGACATTAAGAGGGACGTTAAAAGGGGATAAGAAAAGCTAAGCGGGACTACAAATTAAAGTTGCTAGGGATTCGAAAACTAACCCAAAAGTTTTTCCAGGTGTATAGAACAAAAGTTAGAGATAAGATAGGTCCCTTAAAAATAATTATGGGTATCTTACTGACAAAGAGAATGAAATGTGCTCTATTTTTAATAATTATTTTCTCTCGGTTTTCACTCAGGAAGACACTAATAATATCCCAAGAATTAGGTATTTTAGTGGGCCTGAAACAGATAAATTATGTAGTATCACAGTCACTAGCGAAATTGTTATCAAACAGATAGACCGTTTGAAGCAAAATAAATCGCCAGGCCCTGATGAGCTTTTTTCAAGGGTTCTTAAGGAATGCAAAATTGAACTCTGTGAACCCTTAACTAACATTTTTAACCTATCTCTTCAAACAGGTGTAGTGTCTGATACGTGGAAGATGGCTAATGTAATTCCTATTTTTAAAGCAGGGGACAAGTCGTTACCATCAAATTACCGCCCAATAAGTCTAACATCAATTGTAGGCAAATTATTAGAGTCGATTATAGCTGATAACATAAGAAGCCATCTCGATAGGCATAATTTGATTAATGATACTCAACATGGATTCACCAGGGCCGTTCCTGCCTAACTAATTTATTAACTTTTTCAGTAAGGCTTTTGAGGCAGTTGATCATGATAAAGAATTCGATATTGTTTATTTGGATTTTAGTAAGGCTTTTGATAGAGTACCACATCAGAGACTGTTAAAGAAAGTGGCTGCTCACGGCATTGGGGGAAAAGTGTTTTCATGGATCGAGTCATGGCTCACCAATAGGAAGCAGAGGTGTGCATTAATGGGGTTAAATCTGAGTGGGGATCTGTAACAAGTGGCGTTCCACAGGGATCGGTTTTGGGCCCGTTGTTGTTTATAATATATATAAATGACCTTGATGAGGGAATTTCTAGTGATATGAGCAAATTCGCTGATGACACGAAGATAGGTAGGATAATCGATTCAGACGTAGATGTCAGTGAACTACAGGAGGATTTAGACAAACTCAATTCCTGGTCAGAAAATGGCAGATGCAGTTCAATGTAGATAAATGCAAAGTTCTAAAGCTCGGGAGTGTCCATAACCCAGGCACTTATAAGTTAAATAACGTAGAACTTAGCCATACAGATTGCGAGAAGGACTTGGGGTGATGGTAAGCAGCAACCTTAAACCAAGACAGCAATGCCTAAGCGTACGTAATAAGGCAAATAGATTACTGGGATTTATATCAAGAAGTGTTAGCAACAGAAGTCCAGAGATTATATTACAGCTTTATACATCATTAGTAAGGCCTCACCTAGATTACGCAGCTCAGTTCTGGTCTCCATATTACAGAATGGACATTAATTCGTTAGAAAACATTCAGCGTAGAATGACTAAATTAATACATAGCATTAGAAATCTTCCTTACGAAGAAAGATTGAAGACCCTTAAATTACATTCACTTGTAAGACGTAGAATGAGGGAGACATGATCGAGGTATACAAGTGGAAAATAGGTATTAACAAAGGGGATATAAATAAGGTCTTGAGGGTATCTCTCCAAGAGAGAACCCGCAATAATGGATTCAAGTTAGATAAGTTTAGATTTAGAAAGGATATAGGAAAGTATTGGTTTGGAAATAGGGTAGTTGATGAGTGGAACAGTCTGCCTAGTAGGGTTATTGAAGCTAGGACCTTGGGTAGTTTTAAATTTAGGTTGGATAAATTCATGAGTGAGAGGGGTTGGATTTGAGTGGGAATTGCACATGAGTAAATAAAATTATCAAATCTTATTTCTTGGGTAGCATTGAAAGTTGGGTTGAACAAGTGTTCTGTTGGTGGGATGGAATGTGAAGGACCTGCCTAGTATGGGCCAACAGGCCTGCTGCAGTGTTCCTCCTTTCTTATGTTCTTATGTTCTTATGAATCCATTATTGCGGGTTCTCTCTTGGAGAGATATCCTCAAGACCTTATTTATATCCCCTTTGTTAATACCCATTTTCCACTTGTATACCTCGATCATGTCTCCCCATTTTCCACTTGTATACCTCGATCAGATACCTAAATGCTACACAAGTGTCTCATTTATCATGTGTGTTTTCTAAGTCTTTTAAGATACAAGAATACTGAGGAGAATGCAGTGAGCTGACCAGCCAGCTCCTAGCCACAGGTCCCAAAACCTCACACAGGTCCCAAGGCCTCACACAGGTCCAAGACCTCACACAGCAGGTCCCGAAACCCTCACACAGGTCCAAGACCTCACATAGGTTCCAAGACCTCACACAGGTCCCAAGGCCTCACACAGCAGGTCCCAAAACCTCACACAGGTCCAAGACCTCACATAGGTTCCAAGACCTCACACAGGTCCCAAGGCCTCACACAGCAGGTCCTGAAACCCTCACATAGGTTCCAAGACCTCACAGAGCCCCCCCCCCATCCTGACTTTTTCCCCAGAGTCCTTTAGCTATTTCCCCTGAGCTTATAAAGACCCCCCTCCCCATAACTTCTAGCTAGAGGTCAGTTCTCGTGGGAACCTTCACTAGTGGTCTTGACTACCCTGAGGTAACTAAGTTGTGAGGATTACCAGCCAGCACTCCTATCTTCGCAAACAAATAGATACCTGAGAGGCAGTGTCCAGATACCATAACCAAGGGTGTACACTGCTGTGATGTATACCCAGGGTGTACACTACTGTGTACCTCCACTCTTTCCCTTCCTTCCTACCTCCACTCCCCATCCTTCCTCCACCCCCCATCCTTCCTCCACCCCTCCCCATTCTTCCCACGTCTCGTCCTCATAAGGAGGTCAACTGTAATATAATAGTAATATCTTTATTTCTACGATGTAACTGTCATCTGTTACATCGTCACCTTCAATAAGTGTCCATCAAGCTATCCCACTTCTCCCCTCCTTTCCCTCATCAGTCATCCTCAAACCATCCTATCACACCCATTCCATAGATGTGTGGGTGGGGTGGATCGTCCCGTTAGAAGCGGATGTTGTTGAGGCAGCCATTAGCGTGACGTCACTTCCGGACGCGCGCGCTACTTGCAAGTTCCCGCCAATCTTGCCCTTTTTTTTTCCCGCGTTTGTGTTGTTCTTGGAGAAATGGCGGGAAATTTTGCTGGAAAGTGTGTCTCGAGGACATGTTTTGGCGGGAACGAGGCCGATTTTTTTTTTGTAGTTCATTGAAGGTCCAGCTCTTAAGTAGTTGCTCAGCGGTACGGTTCACAATCGTAGGACCCGGGTTCAATCCTGGGCAAGTACATAATAACATAAGAGCGGAGTACTTCTGCCTTATTAATGAAAATAAGATACGAGACATTAAATATCCTAAATTTGCTTTCAACACATAAGACAATTTTAGATATAAATCCAGATGTAGTTAAGCCTGTTGGGGCCTAGTTCCTAGGCAATAATAAGGTTCCTGGGTGTTAGCCGACTTGTGGGTGGCATCCTGGGGATGGGTAGTGTACCTTAGATAGATGAGGTGAGGTAGGATGACAACTCCTGGGATTTAAATAAAAACACAAAGTTGTATTTTTCACACACGGGTCTTAATGAGGCGGTTTCCTTGTGTCCTGAGAGAAACAAGAGGCACTGTGTGAACCACCAACACTGAACCACCAACACTGTGAACCACCAACACTGAACCACCAACACTGTGTGAACCTCCAACACTGTGTGAACCACCAACACTGTGTGAACCACCAACACTGTGTGAACCACCAACACTGTGTGAACCACCAACACTGAACCACCAACACTGTGTGAACTACCAACACTGAACCACCAACACTGAACCACCAACACTGTGAACCACCAACACTGAACCACCAACACTGTGTGAACCACCAACACTGAACCACCGACACTGAACTACCAACACTGTGTGAACCACCAACACTGTGTGAACCACCAACACTGTGAGCCTCCAACACTGTGTGAACCACCAACACTGTGTGAACCACCAACACTGTGTGAACCACCAATACTGTGTGAACCACCAACACTGTGTGAACCACCAACACTGTGTGAACCAACACTGTGTGAACCACCAACACTGTGTGAACCACCAACACTGTGTGAACCACCAACACTATGAACCACCAACACTGTATGAACCACCAACACTGTGAACCACCAACACTGTGTGAACCACCAACACTATGAACCACCAACACTGTGAACCACCAACACTGTGTGAACCACCAACACTATGAACCACCAACACTGTGTGAACCACCAACACTGTGTGAACCACCAACACTGCCTAATTAAGACATTTCCAAGGTTACAAAACACTGTCCAGAAAACAGCAAATATGGCCCCAGTACACAGTGTACCCTCAGTTCACAAACAATGTGGCCACAGTACACAATGTGGCACCAATACACAGGTAATGTGTCCCTAGTACACAAACAAGGGCATGGATGGTCAGCACTGGAGTACACAACATCCCCAACGTACACACTTATAGTTCAAAGGAAGATGATAAATAATAATAATAATAATAATAAAAGTGTTGCAGAACTTGGGTGATGGAACTGAGAGAGAGAGAGAGAGAGAGAGAGAGAGAGAGAGAGAGAGAGAGAGAGATAAAGTTAGAAAGTACTTCTTATCTTCCAACAAGCGGGAAAAGTAGCTGCCTGGAGGAGAGAGAGTAGAGAAAGCTGGAGGAGGAAGAAGTGAAAGTGAAGGAAGGAAGAGGAGGAGGAGGAGGCATATCCAAATAAGCGGTGGATGGGGTTTAAACGAGGATAAATGGTGGCTAGGGGATAGACGAGGATAAAGAGTGGATAATAATAGACGAGGATAAACAGTGGATAGGGGATAGACCTAGAATCTACCTGTGTTCCTGGGGTCAATTCCCCCGCAGCCCGGTCTGTGACCAAGCCTCGAGGTGGATCAGGGCCTGATCAACCAGGCTGTTACTGCTGGCCACACCTAGTCCAACGTACGAACAACCCGGCTGGTCAGGCACTGACTTTAGGTGTCTGTGCAGTTCCTTCTCGAAGAGAGCCAGGGGTCTGTTGGTAATCCCCTTTATGTATGAGGGAAGGCTGTTGAACAGTCTTGGGCCCCGGACACTGTGTTTTCTCTTAGTGTACTCACGACACCCCTGCTTTTAATTGGGTGGATGTTGCACCGTCTACCAAGTCTTTTGCTTTCTTAAGGAGTGATTTCTGTGTGCAGATTTTGGACCAGTCCCTCTAGGATTTTCCAGGTGTAAATTATGATGTACATTTATCGCCTGCACTCCAGAGTACAGGTCAAGGGACTTTAAACGTTCCCAGTAACTGAGATACTTAACTGAACTTATATGTGCAGTGAAGGTTCTCTGTACATTCTCCAGTCTGCAATTTCACCTTCCTTGAAAGTGGCTGTTAGTGTACAACAGTATTCCAGCCTAGATATAACAAGTAACTTAAAGAGGATCATCAGTGGCTTGGCATCCCTTGTCTGAAGGTTCTTATTATCCATCCTATCATTTTCCTCGCAGTTGTGATGACACTCTTGTGGTCCTTGAAGGTGAGGTCCTCAGACATTATCACTCCCAGGTCCCTTACATTAATTTTTCGCTCTGTTGTGTGGTTAGAATGTGTCCTGTGCTCCCTACTAACTTTAATTCCTCTAGTTTTCCATAGCGGAGTAACTGAAGATTTGTTCTCAATGGAAGACTTGGTTTATATCCGCAACCCATTAGAAGACTTGGTTTATATCCGCAACCCATTGGAAGACTTGGTTTATATCCGCAACCCATTGGAAGACTTGGTTTATATCCGCAACCCATTGGAAGACTTGGTTTATATCCGCTTGGACAGTGTCCTCAGTGGATGACACACTTGCAAATTCTAGTATCGACAGCATAATTCTTCTCCAGGCTGAGGGACTGACCACCCCAAAACTACGTCTTTAAGGCTGGTGGACTGATTACATCGTCTTAACATCTCTACTTCTGTTGACTCCTCCATAATCAGACCATTCCACGGGCGGGGTTAGAACCCGCGATCAGAGTCGTAAAACTCCAGACCGTGTCATTACGATTTAGTGAGTCCTTCGTACTCGACTGAAGAAGCCTACTGTGTAGGCGAAACGTTTCAGAATAAAGATACCTAACTGTTGCACCTGTGTCTTATCAACTTGTCGGTACTGTATACCGTTATAATATTCATCTTTATGTACGTCAGATATAAGGATGGAGAACAGGATAGGGGCGAGTACTGTACCTTGTGGAACAGAGCGTTTCACTGTGACAGCCTCTTGACTTACCTCTATTTACTGTTACTCTTTGTGTTCTCTTGGGTAGACCAGGATGAACAGTGGACAGGGAATGATCGAGAATAAACAGTGGATAGGTAATAGATGAGGATAAACACTGGAGAGGTAATATTGGATAAGCAGGGGATGGGGATATACGAGATTAAACAGTGGATAGAGGATAGGACACTCACACTGTGGCTATGTTGAGAATAACAAAAACAATAGTGGTAGTAATACAAACTACCAACAAACAATAGTGGTAGTGACACAAACTACCAGCAAACAGTAGTGGTAGTGACACAAACTACCAGCAAACAATAGTGGTAGTGACACAAACTACCAGCAAACAATAGTGGTAGTGACACAAACTACCAGCAAACAATAGGTCAAGTGAGAGCTAAGAGAATATGAGGGTGGTGTAGACAGCATGGTAGAAAGGTAGATGAACCGGTAGAAAGGTACTTGAACTGGTAGATGAACTACAGATAAACTACTGACCCACAGGGAGGCCTGTTCTAGGATCGGGCCGCGGGGACGTTGACCCCCGAAAGAGACGTTCCTGGTCCTCTGAAGGGGAGTCCTGGTTCTCCAAGTCGGTCTCCTTATAATGAAACTCTCCTACCTGAAGAAGACCTCCAGATAGGAGATTTTAATTATAAGGAGACTGACTTGAAGAATCAGAACTCTCCTTCAGGACCAGGAACTTGGAGATCAAAATTAATGGTGTAAAATAACGACAAGATCTGGGTATCTTTATTTGTAGACGCTTCGCCCACCAGTGACTGTAGAACGGTATACAAAAGAGGTAATCAGTCCCACGGCCTTGGAGGAGGAGCAGGGTAATGCTAATCACCAACTCCAAGGCTGATGGACTGATTACGTCATCTTTTGTATATATTTCTTTAGTTTTCTCACCAAGTTCTTGAATTTGACCCAGGGTCACTCCACAGCCACTGGAGGATAAAGGACGACTGTGGAGGAGCAAGTGACCTGGGTGGAGGAGGAAGGAGGATAAACTAACGGAGGTTGGATGGAGTATGCCAAGAATTTAACAGATGATTCCAGGAAGTGTCTAACCCAGACAGCACTATCAAGTCAGGTACAGTGAAGTGTCTAACCCAGATATCACTATCAAGTCAGGTACAGTGAAGTGTCTAACCCAGACAGCACTATCAAGTCAGGTACAGTGAAGTGTCTAACCCAGACAGCACTATCAAGTCAGGTACAGTGAAGTGTCTAACCCAGACAGCACTATCAAGTCAGGTACAGTGAAGTGTCTAACCCAGACATCACTATCAAGTCAGGTACAGTGAAGTGTCTAACCCAGACAGCACTATCAAGTCAGGTGCAGTGAAGTGTCTAACCCAGACAGCACTATCAAGTCAGGTGCAGTGTAGGTTAAGGGTTCAGAGAACCGACAAACTGATAAATTAGACACTATGTGCCACACTGGTATCTTTATTGAGGAAACGTTTCGTCACACAGTGGCGATTTGAGGTGATTTGAGGTAATCAGTCCCTCAGCCTGAATCGATGTAATCAATCCATCAATCTTTTCAAGATTGAGGGACTGATTACCTCAAACTCCTTCTGGTCTTCACCATTCTTCTTTGTATTGAACTGAAGAAGCCAGTGTGTGGCGAAAAGTTTCCTTAATAAAGGTACCCATTACACAAATGTCTAATTTATCAATCAGGTGCAAGTTTGACACGTTTTGGTTTAGAAATAGGAAAGCAGTTTTTGTGGTACTAAGAGTTTGTTCCACTGAACAAACTGCCAAGTATCATCACTGTAGCAAGAACCTTGTGGGTAGGTGTGGGTTGAACCAGCCTAGCATGGGCTGTCGTGCTCAGCACATGCTAGCTAGAATAATTATGAAGTTGAAAATTAAGACACATGTGCAACATCTGGGTATCTTTATTGTAGACGTTTCGCCCTCCAGTGGCTTTATCAGTACAAATTCAGAGACAAAATATAAGGGACTGATTACCTCATCTTTTGTATATAGTTTTTCTCTCTTCCATTCATGCCCTTGAATTTGTGTTGATAAAGCCACTGGAGGGCGAAACGTCTACAATAAGATACCCAGATGTCGGCTGATTGTCGGCACTGTGTGCCGTTCATGTACAGAATAATTATGTAAATGGTATACAGTATTGGTCGTGGTCGTGGACCAGGCCGCGGGGGCGTTGACCCCCGGAATGCCCTCCAGGTAGACTCCAGGTAGACTCGTACAGCACTCAGGTTCTTTATTGCTGAAGCGTTAGGCCTGCACAGTAGGCTTCTTCAGTCAGATACAGAGAACATAAGAAAGGAGGAACACTACAGCAGGCCTACTGGCCCATACCAGGCAAGCCTTTCTCAAACCCAAAACCCTTTAACAAAAATATTTGCCCTGGGGATGGAGACAGTAGAAGCAGTGAAGTAAAAATGATGTGGTCCATCCATCAACCTTCATGGACAATATTGTAACAAAAAAATAATAATAAAAGAGCGTTGGAGCATTTTGAGAGGAGACTGATTACAAAAATCCAGCATGAATTTAGATATGGGGTAATTAAATTCTTTAACCAGAGGTTTGGTAAGTTGGAGGGGTACATAAGAACATAAGAAAGAAGGAGCACTGCAGCAGGCCTACTGGCCCATGCTAGGCATGTCTTAGTCACTGACCCAAGCCATTCATGTCCAAGTCACATCCACTTAGGAAGCAAGAGCACTGCATTATACCCACTGGATAGGTAAGGATGGAATGTGGAGAAGGGGAAGGTGGGGGTGAGGAGAGGGGTTAATAAAGGTAAGTGGTAAAACCACTTTGGCGTTTGTTAATATAGATGTGTGTGTTGTGGAAGCGGAAAAGATGACAATTACAAAATATGGATAATCTTATTTTACAAACATGCTGGTGTTTGGAAGAGTCACAGAGATCAAACAACATAGGCAGGGCTGGGTGGATTGCGTCTTCTGGACCTCAAGAAAGAATTTGATATAGTTTCACATCAGAGATCAGTTCAGTAATTTGAAGAATGAGCAGCGTTAGTAGTGTGGGTCAAGGAGCACTTGAATGACAAGTCAGAGACGACAGGATGGGAGAGGGTAAAATATGGGGTTCCGCAAGGATTAGTTTTAGGACCAATTGGTATGTCAGTGACCTACCAGAAGGTATTGAGTATGTTTTGTATCTCCCGACCATCCTCTCCCACCCCCATACCAACACCCCCTCTCCCACCCTCCCATCTCCACCCACACCAATATCTCCTCGACCACCTACACCCCCCTCTCCCACCCATACCAACACCCCCCTCTCCCACCCATACCAACACCCCTCTCCCACCCATACCAACACCCCGTCGATCACCCTATCCCACCCACACCAACATTCCCTCTCCTACCCACACCAATATCCCCTCGCTTTTCCTTCTAATCCACCCATCCGCAATCTTTTCCACATTCCCTCTCACACCCTCTCGCTCCCACCCTCAGTTCCATTCTGAATTGCCCCAGAGAGAGAGAGAGGGTGGGGACCCCCCTTCCCCCACCACTATCAACCCCAACCCATTTATGTGACCTGGCCCCGCGGGGCATCCACGTCCACCCCCGCAGGGCTCCCACACCCAGCTAAACCCCGCCCCCACGCCCCTGGTGGGCGGGCCTGGGGCACAGGTGAATAGGCTTTAGGGTACCTTGCTTCAATGGAACCTCTCTCTCTCAATTATTCTCTCAACTTTCTCTCAACATTATCTCTACATCTACCATATATATATATATATATATATATATATATATATATATATATATATATATATAATCACAATTGTACCAGAGGTGACCATCTTATATATATATATATATATATATATATATATATATATATATATATATATATATATATATATATATATATATATATATATATATATATATATATATATATATAGTATATATAGTAATATATATATATATATATATATATATATATATATATATATATATATATATAGTATATATATATATATATATATACGTATATATACGTATATATATATTATATATATATATATATATATATATATATATATATATATATATATATATATATATATAAAATATATATAATGCCTGCTTTCAGGCAGGGGGTAACGTCCAGCGTTAGCTGGGCGCCAGGGTATTGGAGCAGTGTGGTACGATGGTAGAGCACTGCCTACCTTATTCCAAGGTGCGTAGGTCCGAATCTCTTTCGACCTGAGATTAGTGTGTGTGTAAGAGGATTGTGTGTGTGTGTGTGTGTGTGTGTGTGTAAGAGGATTGTGTGTGTGTGTAAGAGGATTGTGTGTGTGTGGAAACAAACAGCAAGAATAGTATTGGACTCTAGCTGGAAGCAGTCACAGAGAGATCCATTAGCATTTGCCTTACAGATTCTGTTATCCACACTGACTTAGCGCTGAAATGTGTGGTGGTCTGTGAGTTAAACTACGCTCCAGGTCACACCATGCTCCAGGTCAGACCATGCTCCATGTCACACCACGCTCCAGGTCAGACCATGCTCCAGGTCAGATCACTGTAGGTCGGACCATGCTCCAGGTCAGACCATGCTCCAGGTCAGATCATGCTCCAGGTCAGACCATGCTCCAGGTCAGATCACTGTAGGTCGGACCATGCTCCAGGTCAGATCATGCTCCAGGTCAGACCATGCTCCAGGTCAGATCATGCTCCAGGTCAGACCATGCTCCAGATCAGACTATGCTCCAGGTCAGATCACGCTGTATGTTGGACCATGCTCCAGGTCACACCACGCTCCAGGTCGGACAATGCTCCAGGTTTCACTATGCTCCAGGTCACACCATGCTCCAGGTCACACCACGCTCCAGGTCAGATCGCGCTGTAGGTCAGACCATGCTCCAGGTCACACCACGCTCCAGGTCATACCATGTTCCAGGTCACACCACGCTCCAGGTCAGATCACGCTATAGGTCGGACCATGCTCCAGGTCACACCACGCTCCAGGTCAGATCGCGCTGTAGGTCAGACCATGCTCCAGGTCACACCTCGCTCCAGGTCAGATCACGCTGTAGGTCGGACCATGCTCCAGGTCACACCACGCTCCAGGTCAGATCACGCTGTAGGTCGGACCATGCTCCAGGTTACACCATGCTACAGGTCACACCATGCTCCAGGTCACAAAACGCTCCAGGTCACACCACGCTCCAGGTCACACCACGCTCCAGGTCACACCACACTAGAGGTCGACTTAACCCAAACGAAATATACGAGCGGTGGAAATTCCCAAGGAACAAAAAAAACTGGGTCCGCTAATGACGCTCAGATTGCCCAATCAACCAGGCTGGGTCGCTTGCAACAACAGCCTGGTTGACCAGGCTGGGTCACTTGCAACAACAGTCTGGTTGACCAGGCAGCCAACAGCGGATATTCATTGCTCCTTCCTTCTTAAGTGAAGGTGACTTGAACCTGATTAGCTTAGGCCAGTAAGTGACTTGGACCTGACTAGCTTAGGCCAGTAGGTGACCTGGACCTGACTAGCTTATACCAGTAGGTGACATGGACCTGCCTAGTATGAGCCAGTAGTCTTTATGTTGTTGTGTCTGACCCCAGGCCTTTGTAAACAAGACAGGGGTAGATCACAGGTATAGAGTGTAAGGGTGGACCCTGAGGGCCCGCCAGAACTCTTCCCTGATTCAGGTCACTGTTTGCTGTTGTTTTTTTTATTCTCGGCTATGTTTCGTTCGTTCCTGGGCAAAATGTCGAACGGTGCTGTGAGTGTGGGTCACTGGTGGTAAGGAGCACTTCTAGTTTGAGAGGCACTTAAGCCAAGATAATTGTAACTACTAGTAGCTATCCTACTAGTGGTCAGAACTATCCTACTAGTGTTCAGATCTATCCTAATAGTGGTCAGATCTATCCTACTGATGGACATATCACCTAAACGTGAATTGTCCTATGGGTAAGGTCACAGAGCAGCAGAGCTCCACAAAGGTGACAGCAAAGCTCCACTCTATAAAGGTGGCAGTACATTAATTGCAAGGCTCAATAAAACATAACAATAATATCCCACATCATTAAAATCTTTGAAGGGTTTCTAAGAAGCAAGATCACCAACCACCTGGACTCTCAATACTAACACAACCCAGGGCAACATGGGTTTACAAGAGATGGCTCCTTCCTCTCACAACTACTGGACCACTATGACATGGTCTTGGATGGTCGCTTCTGCCTCTCACAACTACTGGACCACTATGACGTGGTCTTGGATGGTCGCTTCTGCCTCTCACAACTACTGGACCACTATGACGTGGTCTTGGATGGTCGCTCCTGCCTCTCACAACTACTGGACCACTATGACGTGGTCTTGGATGGTCGCTCCTGCCTCTCACAACTACTGGACCACTATGACGTGGTCTTGGATGGTCGCTCCCTGGGAAAGTAAGAGGATAGGTAGACAATGCAAAATACCTCCAATGAAAAGCAGGAGCGCCATGAGTAAACTGAGAAACTACACAGTAAGTGTAAGAAACCCAAGACTATTCAGCAGCCTGTCATTATACGTTATGGAATACTAACAAACATATTGCTGGAACTGGATAAGTGCCTCACGTCAGTTACTGATCAACTGGGCTGTGGCTTGCACGTTGGACTGCATGCGGCCAGCAGTAACAGTGCGGTTGATTAAGCCTTGATCCACTAGGAGGCCTGGTCTGGGACTGGTCTGCTGGAGCATTGACACCCAAAACATCCTTCAGGTATCCTGTAAGGGATCCTCGAGGTATCTTTCAAGCATCCTTCTGGTGTCTTTAAATATTGGAGTCAGGTTTATCTTGCAGTGGTGTGGGAGGCATGTCACCCAGTATTAATGATTTATTAAAGCTCTGTGTGAGTGGTTTGCACAGGGATTCAGCTCCTTCTCTTAGTATTCATAGTAACATTCCATCGGTGTCCTGATAAGTTCATGAGCCAAGGTCCATTAAGAATCTTCTCTCACTCCAGCTGTAGTCGTCTCAGAACTTAATACTTCCACTTGGTTGCCCCTTCCTTACTACTGGTTCTTCTTCATTTGTAAACACACTGTAATCATCTGTTGAGATCTGTGTTGCATGCAACACTTGATTCTTCTTCTTAGTGTCATCGAATATCATCTCAGAGCAGGTGGAGACTTGGGCCTGCATGATGTGTGACAGTAGGTGGAGACTGGAGCCTGCATGATGTGACAGGTGGAGACTGGAGCCTGCATGATGTGTGACAGTAGGTGGAGACTGGAGCCTGCATGATGTGTGACAGTAGGTGGAGACTTGGGCCTGCATGATGTGTGACAGTAGGTGGAGACTGGAGCCTGCATCATGTGTGACAGTAGGTGGAGACTGGAGCCTGCATCATGTGTGACAGTAGGTGGAGACTGGAGCCTGCATGATGTGTGACAGTAGGTGGAGACTGGAGCCTGCATGATGTGACAGGTGGAGACTGGAGCCTGCATGATGTGTGACAGGTGGAGACTGGAGCCTGCATGATGTGACAGGTGGAGACTGGAGCCTGCATGATGTGACAGGTGGAGACTGGAGCCTGCATGATGTGTGACGTAGGTGGAGACTTGGGCCTGCATGATGTGACAGTAGGTGGAGACTGGAGCCTGCATGATTTTGACAGTAGGTGGAGACTGGAGCCTGCATGATGTGTGACAGTAGGTGGAGACTGAGCCTGCATGATGTGTGACAGTAGGTGGAGACTGGAGCCTGCATGATTTTGACAGGTGGAGACTGGAGCCTGCATGATGTGTGACAGGTGGAGACTGGAGCCTGCATGATGTGACAGGTGGAGACTGGAGCCTGCATGATGTGACAGGGGAGACTGGAGCCTGCATGATGTGTGACAGTAGGTGGAGCACTGGAGCCTGCATGATGTGTGACAGTAGGTGGAGACTGGAGCCTGCATGATGTGTGACAGGTGGAGACTGGAGCCTGCATGATGTGTGACAGGTGGAGACTGGAGCCTGCATGATGTGACAGGTGGAGACTGGAGCCTGCATGATGTGTGACAGTAGGTGGAGACTGGAGCCTGCATGATGTGTGACAGTAGGTGGAGACTGGAGCCTGCATGATGTGTGACAGTAGGTGGAGACTGGAGCCTGCATGATGTGTGACAGTAGGTGGAGACTGGAGCCTGCATGATGTGTGACAGTAGGTGGAGACTGGAGCCTGCATGATGTGTGACAGTAGGTGGAGACTGGAGCCTGCATGATGTGTGACAGTAGGCAGCACTATACCACACAGCACTACACACATCACTACACACAGCACTACACACATCACTACACCACACAGCACTACCACATCAGCTACTACGACCACAGCACTACACACATCAGCACTACCACAGCACTACACACAGCACTACACACAAGCACTACACACACACTACAGCCTACACAGCACTACACCACACAGCACTACACACATCACTACCACACAGCACACAAGCACTACACACATGCACTACACACACAGCACTACACACAGCACTACACCACACAGCTACACACAGCACTACACCACACACACACACTACACCCAGCAACACACACTACACCACACACACACTACACACAGCACTACACCACACAGCACTACACCACACAGCACTACACACAGCACTACACCACACAGCACTACACACAGCACTACACACAGCACTACACCACACACAGCACTACACACAGCACTACACCACAGCACTACACACACAGCACTACACACACACACACACAGCACTACACACAGCACTACACCACACAGCACTACACACAGCACTACACACAGCACTACACCACACAGCACTACACAGCACTACACCACACAGCACTACACACAGCACTACACCACACAGCACTACACACAGCACTACACCACACAGGACTACACAGCACTACACCACACAGCACTACACACAGCACTACACACAGCACTACACCACACAGCACTACACACAGCACTACACCACACAGCACTACACCACACAGCACTACACCACACAGCACTACACACAGCACTACACCACACAGCACTACACACAGCACTACACCACACAGCACTACACACAGCACTACACACAGCACTACACCACACAGCACTACACACAGCACTACACCACACAGCACTACACACAGCACTACACCACACAGCACTACACCACACAGCACTACACACAGCACTACACCACACTACACCACACAGCACTACACCACACAAAGCACTACACACAGCACTACACACACCACTACACACAGCACTACACACAGCACTACACCACACAGCACTACACCACACAGCACTACACCACACAGCACTACACCACACAGCACTACACCACACAGCACTACACACAGCACTACACCACACAGCACTACACCACACAGCACTACACCACACAGCACTACACACGTACGTATGGGCGCCCAGCACACACTAACAACTATGGAAGGTGGGTACTTGTGACAGAACAAGACTAAACACCTGCAACAAGACCCTGGTGTTCCCAGGTATAGTAAACACCGCCTAGTGTCTACTGGGCACCCATACTTATGTGGGATCTCCGCGTAAGATATACATTTGTGTGTGTGTGTGTGTGTGTGTGTGTGTACGTACGTACGTACTTGAGTGTGGTAGGGCGTGGCTGGGTGTGGGATGGTGGCCTTCTGGTGGGAGGGAGTGGAGGAGAGACGGGTGGGGGCAGAGTGATGGAGAGAGGGAGGGTGTGGAGTGAGGGTGATGGAGGGAGGAAGGGAAGGTGAGGGGTGATGGATGGAAGAAGGGAAGGTGTGGGGTGAGGGTGATGGATGGATGGAGGAAGGGAAGGTGTGGGGTGAGGGGTGATGGATGGAGGAAGGGAAGGTGTGGTGTGAGGGTGATGGATGCAGACTTATTTTATATATATATATATATATATGATAGTTGCACAGTGGGAACACTGACAGTGTGATGTCTCCATAGTTGTTTAATATATTTATAGATGGGGTTGTAAGAGAAGTGAATGCAGAGGTGTTGGGAAAGGTGTGAGGCTGAAAGATAAAGAATCTAACACAAAGTGGGTGTTGTCACAGTTGCTTTTTGCTGATGACACTGTGCTTTTCGGAGATTTTGAAGAGAAGTTGCAGAGGTTGAAGGACGAGTTTGGTAGGGTATGTAAAAGAAGAAAAATAAAAGTGAACATAGGAAATAGCAAAGTGGTGAGAGTAAACACAGATTTAGGCAATGGAAGATTAGATATCAGATTGGAGGGAATATGGAGGAAGTGAATGTATTCAGATATTTGGGAGAGGTCTTGTCAGCAGATGGGTGTATGAAAGACGAGGTGAACCATAGAATTGACGAGGGGAAAAAGACGAGTGGTGCACTAAGGAGCTTGTGGAGACAATGAACGATATCCATAGAGGCAAAAAGGGGGAATGTATGAGAGTATAGTGGTACCAACGCTCTTATATGTGTTTGAAGCATGGGTGGTGAATGTTGTAACAAGGAGAAGGTTGGAGGCAGTGGAGATGTCGTGTCTGAGGGCAATGTGTGGTGTGAATATTATGCAGAGAATCCGTAGCTTGGAGATTAGAAGGAGGTGCAGGGTTACTAAATGTATTACCCAGAGGGCAGAGGTGGTTCGAGCATACAGAGAGAATGGAACAAAATAGGATGACTTGGAGGGTGTATAAATCTGTAGTGGAAGGAAGGCGGGGTAGGGGGTCATCCTAGGAAAAGTTGGAGGGAGGGGGTATAGGTTTTGTGTGTGAGGGGCTTAGATTTCTAGCAAGTATGTGTGATCGTGTTAGATACGAGTAAGTGGAAGGAAGGGTTTTTTTATGACTTGACGTGCTGTTGGAGTGTGAGCAAAGTAACATTTATGAAGGGATTCAGGGAAACAGGTTAGCCGGACTTGAGTCCTGGAGGTGGGAAGTACAGTGCCTGCACTCTGAAGGAAGGGCTGGGATATTTGCAGTTTTGAACTGTTTTATTGGCGCCCCTCTGGCAAGACAGTGATCGAGTGAATGATAGTGAAAGTATTTCTTTGTTTTTGGGCCACCCTGTCTCGGTGGAAGACGGTCGGTGCTTTAATAAAAAGGTTACGCAAGAGGAACACCCGCAGTGTGCTGCTACACTATTCTGTTTGATAGTTACACAATGGGAATAGAAGCCTGAGCTGGGAGACTTCAATAGTGTCAGCCAGAGCTGGGAGACTTCAATAGTGTCAGCCTGAGCTGGGAGACTTAAATAGTGTCAGCTTGAGCTGGGAGACTTCAATAGTGTCAGCCTGAGCTGGGAGACTTCAATAGTGTCAGCCTGAGCTGGGAGACTTCAATAGTGTCAGCTTGAGCTGGGAGACTTCAATAGTGTCAGCTTGAGCTGGGAGACTTCAATAGTGTCAGCCTGAGCTGCGAGACTTCAATAGTGTCAGCCTGAGCTGGGAGACTTCAATAGTGTCAGCTTGAGCTTGGAGACTTCAATAGTGTCAGCCTGAGCTGGGAGACTTCAATAGTGTCAGCCTGAGCTGGGAGACTTCAATAGTGTCAGCCTGAGCTGGGAGACTTCAATAGTGTCAGCCTGAGCTGGGAGACTTCAATAGTGCCAGCCTGAGCTGGGAGACTTCAATAGTGTCAGCCTGAGCTCGGACTTCAATAGTATCAGCCTGAGCTGGGAGACTTCAATAGTGTCAGCCTGAGCTGGGAGACTTCAGTAGTGTCAGCCTGAGCTGGGAGACTTCAGTAGTGTTAGCCTGAGCTGGGAGACTTCAGTAGTGTCAGCCTGAGCTGGGAGACTTCATTAGTGTCAGCCTGAGCTGGGAGACTTCAATAGTGTCAGCCTGAGCTGGGAGACTTCAATAGTGTCAGCCTGAGCTGGGAGACGTCAGTAGTGTCAGCCTGAGCTGGGAGATCTGTGCAGCTAGTGTCAGCCTAGTGAGCTGGGAGAGCTTCCAGTAGTGTCAGCCTGAGCTGGGAGACTTCAATAGTGTCAGCCTGAGCTGCGAGACTTCAATAGTGTCAGCCTGAGCTGGGAGACTTCAGTAGTGTCAGCCTGAGCTGGAGACTTAAAGTAGTGTCAGCCTGAGCTGGGAGACTTCAGTAGTGTCAGCCTGAGCTGGGAGACTTCAGTAGTGTCAGCCTGAGCTGGAAGACTTCAGTAGTGTCAGCCTGAGCTGGGAGACTTCAGTAGTGTCAGCCTGAGCTGGGAGACTTCAGTAGTGTCAGCCTGAGCTGAGAACGTAGTTAGTGCCAGCCTGGAGCTGAGACTTCAGTAGTGTCACCTGAGCTGGGAGACTTCATAGTGTCAGCCTGAGCTGGGAGACTTCAGTAGTGTCAGCCTGAGCTGGGAGACTTTAGTAGTGTCAGCCTGAGCTGCGAGACTTCAGTAGTGTCAGCCTGAGCTGGGAGACTTCAGTAGACTGAGTTGGACGTCAGTGTGCAGCCTGAGCTGGGAGACTTCATAGTGTCAGCCTGAGCTGGAGACTTCATAGTGTCAGCCTGAGCTGGGAGACTTCAGTAGTGTCAGCCTGAGCTGGGAGACTTAGTAGTGTCAGCCTGAGCTGGGAGACTTCAGTAGTGTCAGCCTGAGCGGGAGACTTGTAGTGTCAGCCTGAGCTGACTTCAGTAGTGTCAGCCTGAGCTGGAAGACTTCAGTAGTGTCAGCCTGAGCTGGGAGACTTCAGTAGTGTCAGCCTGAGCTGGGAGACTTCAGTAGTGTCAGCCTGAGCTGGGAGAATTCAGTAGTGTCAGCCTGACCTAGAAACTTCAGTAGTGTCAGCCTGACCTAGAAAACTTCAGTAGTGTCAGCCTGACCTAGGAAACTTCAGTAGTGTCAGCCTGACCTAGGAAAGTTCAGTAGTGTCAACCTGAGCCTATTCCACCTCACCTTCGACAGTATTTAAGACAGCTTCATATCGTTCGAGACCATAGAGTTGAACTCTTCTCCAGGCTGAGGGACTGACCACCTTGTTCCAGACCATGGAGCTGAACTCTTCTCCAGGCTGAGGGACTGACCACCTTGTTCCAGACCATGGTGCTGAACTCTTCTCCAGGCTGAGGGACTGACCACCTTGTTCCAGACCATAGAGCTGAACTCTTCTCCAGGCTGAGGGACTGACCACCTTGTTCCAGACCATGGTGCTGAACTCTTCTCCAGGCTGAGGGACTGACCACCTTGTTCCAGACCATGGAGCTGAACTCTCCTCCAGGCTGAGGGACTGACCACCTTGTTCCAGACCATGGTGCTGAACTCTTCTCCAGGCTGAGGGACTGACCACCTTGTTCCAGACCATGGAGCTGAACTTTTCTCCAGGCTGAGGGACTGACCACCTTGTTCCAGACCATGGTGCTGAACTCTTCTCCAGGCTGAGGGACTGACCACCTTGTTCCAGACCATGGTGCTGAACTCTTCTCCAAGCTGAGTGACTGACCACCTTGTTCCAGACCATGGAGTTGAACTCTTCTCCAGGCTGAGGGACTGACCACCTTGTTCCAGACCATGGTGCTGAACTCTTCTCCAGGCTGAGGGACTGACTACCTTGTTCCAGACCATGGTGCTGAACTCTTCTTCAGGCTGAGGGACTGACCACCTTGTTCCAGACCATGGAGCTGAACTCTTCTCCAGACTGAGGGACTGACCACCTTGTTCCAGACCATGGTGCTGAACTCTTCTCCAGGCTGGGGGACTGACCACCTTGTTCCAGACCATGGTGCTGAACTCTTCTCCAGGCTGATGGACTGACCACCTTGTTCCAGACCATGGAGCTGAACTCTTCTCCAGGCTGAGGGACTGACCACCTTGTTCCAGACCATGGAGCTGAACTCTTCTCCAGACTGAGGGACTGACCACCTTAAATACTTTTTCTCCAAGGTTGATGGACTGATTACATCATCTTGATTTCATTACTACTTGTTACGAAGACATCTCCAGTTTTATAACTGGAGTGTAAGCGCGACTCTGGCAAGACAGTGATGGAGTGAATGATGATGAAAGTTTTTCTTTTTCGGGCCACCCTGACACGGCCGATGTGTTAATAAAAAAAAATATAATCTACGTCATCCTACAGAGGGGCGAACATATATTATAAAATGGTGAAGGGAGAGCAATTTGGACTTCTGAATATTACAAACAGTATCTTAGAATACGGTATAATGTAATCCTTTATTGACAACGTTTCGCCCACACCGTGGGCTTTATCAAGTCACAAACATCTACCTGGGTAAAGAGTACATGAGTGTATATAGTGTGGAGAGTCAGGTGGAGAATGTTGGGTAGAATGTATTAGAGAGGGACCTATCCAGCAGTAATACAACCTATCCAACAGTGATACAACCTATCCAGCTGTGATACAACCTATCCAGCAGCGATACAACCTATCCAGCAGTAATACAACCTATCCAGCAGTGATACAACCTATCCAGCAGTAATACAACCTATCCAGCAGTGATACAACCTATCCAGCAGTAATACAACCTATCCTGCAGTGATACAACCTATCCTGCAGTGATACAACCTATCCAGCAGTAATACAACCTATCCAGCAGTAATACAACCTATCCAGCAGTAATACAACCTATCCATCAGTAATACAACCTATCCAGCAGTGATACAACCTATCCAGCAGTAATACAACCTATCCAGCAGTGATACAACCTATCCAGCAGTGATACAACCTATCCAGCAGTGATACAACCTATCCAGCAGTAATACAACCTATCCAGCAGGAACACTATCTGCAGTGATCAACCTATCCAGCAGTAATACAACCTATCCAGCAGTAATACAACCTATCCAGCAGTAATACAACCTATCCAGCAGTAATACAACCTATCCAGCAGTAATACAACCTATCCAGCAGTAATACAACCTATCCAGCAGTAATACAACTTATCCAGCAGTGATACAACCTATCCAGCAGTAATACAACCTATCCAGCAGTAATACAACCTATCCAGCAGTGATACAACCTATCCAGCAGTGATACAACCTATCCAGCAGTAATACAACCTATCCAGCAGTGATACAACCTATCCAGCAGTAATACAACCTATCCAGTAGTGATACAACCTATCCTGCAGTGATACAACATATCCAGCAGTAATACAACCTATCCAGCAGTAATACAACCTATCCAGCAGTAATACAACCTATCCAGCAGTAATACAACCTATCCAGCAGTAATACAACCTATCCAGCAGTAATACAACTTATCCAGCAGTGATACAACCTATCCAGCAGTAATACAACCTATCCAGCAGTAATACAACCTATCCAGCAGTGATACAACCTATCCAGCAGTGATACAACCTATCCAATTAGCTCGTTACTACTGGATAACTAACTTGGTTCACAAGAATGTTAATATTAACTATCTCTGACAATAACCTTAACACTTTCCTCTATGACATTGTTGGAATTTTTTGGTTGTAAACAAAATTTGTTGGAATTTTTTTTTGAAAATTTGTTGGATTTAAAAAAAAATTTAATTTCTTTCGAGTTGGATTTTTTTGTAAAAAAATAATAGTGAGATTTGTATTGGTTATTACAGTGGATGAGATACTAATATTAATATATATTACAGTATTACAGCACAAGACAATAATCTGATGTCTAAACACAGTGTTAGTCTAAAAGTGTTAGTCTAAACACAGTGTACTACAGTAGTATGCATATTAATTGGGACTGTGATGAAATAAGACATTTATTTGGAAAATTAATGTTTATTTGAAAAATACACGGCATTGATATGACAGATAATTGATTTTACAAGAGATATGACGACCCTTTTATGCTTTGACATAGAATCAACCAATGTTGAACACATTTTGGCAAGATCATCGTCGTGGTAGCAGGTCCTAATAACAGCAGCAATTAGCTTCTCCACAGTTGAACAGTTCTGCTTCACAATCCTGTGTTTGGTTATTGTTCATAGATTCTCAATTGGGTTGAGGTCACGAGTTTCCAGGCCAATTTGGAACGCTCGGCTCACTCTCTTCGAAGAATGTCAGCATTTTTCTGGAAGTGTGGCATGAAGCAAGATCCTGCTGGAAAATGCCTTCTCCATCAGGCAAGTCTCTATCCACAATGGGAATAACAAGCCGTCCAGGGCCTTTAGCAGTAAAACTACCCCAAAACATCTTAGGTGGATGTTTTGGTGCTTGTTAAATGTGTTCATTCCGAAGAGGTTCACCTTTGCTCCCTCTCACTACCACTGATCTGTACCCCTGTACTTCAAAATGCGCTCATCTGAAAATATAACTTTTCTCCATTCATCTATCATCCATGTCTTGTGATCGAGTGCCCACTACAACTGTTTCTTCTTCATAGCAACAGTCAATAATTGTTTCTTTACTGGCTTTCCGGCAGTTCTGCCATCTTCAAGGAGCCTTCGTCGAACACTTGAAGAATCAACATTAACGCCAACTGAAGCCAAGTCTCTCTGTAGATCTTGGGATCCTTCACACTATTTCTTATGATAACCTCGTCATCGTGAGGTGTTGTCTTGTGTTTTCTTCCACATCTTCCTCGACGCAGCGCTCCACAATCACCAGTGTCGTCAGCTCTCTTCAGAATCCAACCAACAGTTGACTTTGCTAGGCTTAAATTTTCGGCAATCTGTCTGATACTCAAATCAGTATGTTTTCTAAGAGCTACAATACTTGCACGCTTGTAACATCCATTATGAATTTCAGTAGTAATCATGAACTGAAGGGGAGAATTTGGCTAAACCAAATTCATTCACGGATCACGCTTGTAGGAATAGCCTTACAGAAGAACAGCTGTTGTATCACTGACGCGAGCCACAGGGTAACACAGGATGGTTGCCAGAAATCTGTAGCAAACTCTTACGAAAAGAAAAGAACTCAAACTACATTAATTAAGCCGGAGACTAAGATATATGAGATAATCACAAAAGTTACTCCTGTCCCAATTAATTTGCACAATACTGTAATCTAGCAGTGTGTTAGTCTAACAGTGTACCAGTCTAACAGTGTAAGTTGGACCTAGAATATGGATACTAGTTACTGGTTTACTCTTAATCTAGAATAATAAAAAAATGTAGTTTTCTAGTACAGCATGGGGGAGTGATACTAGTTTAACATAGATGTTTGTAAAGTGGTGGAGGGAGGGAGGGTGATGGAAGAAGGTGAAGAATGAAGGAGGGAGGGAAGATGATATAGGGAGGGAGAAGAAGGGAGAATCAGACGGGGGTGAGGGTCACAGGGAGTTTCTCTTGACCTGTTGTTGCGCTATGCAAACACTTTCTCTCTCTCTCTCTCTCTCTCTCTCTCTCTCTCTCTCTCTCTCTCTCTCTCTCTCACACACACACACACATGGAGAGGTGGGGGCTCGATCCTCCGTCTCTGATAATAAATAGTGTCCACAACAACACTAAGTAGTGTCTACCTCCGGCTATCTAGACTAAGAAATATTGACAAAGCCAGCGGAAGGCTTCGGTCAGATGACCAAAAGCTCCAATGGTGGGTATCATCTGACTAAGACCCGCGTCAGGAAACACTTGCCCTGTTTGCTGACGAACCTTACCTAAATCACTGTTGCTGACATCTATAAGTGGACTTCCCGAGGCCTGGCAGTAGTCGTAGCAGCAGCATAGAAGCTGTCATCGTCTACACCCAGTGTCTGGTACTGGCAGTTTAGCAGCGGAGGCTACGTCTTTCTCAGAAGACAACCTTGATACTGAGGGAGGCGTGGTCTGGGACCGGGCCGCGGGGGCTCTGACCCCCATACAAGCATCCTTAACATTGACTTTAGGGATTAATCGTAACCGTGTACTCTCAAGTACTTCCATGTACTCTCAAGTACTCCCATGTACTCTCAAGTACTCCCATGTACACTCAAGTACTCCCATGTACACTCAAGTACTCCCATGTACTCTCAAGTAGACTCAAGTACTCCCATGTACTCTCAAGTACTCCCATGTACACTCAATTACTCCCATGTGCACTCAAGTACACTCAAGTGCTCTCAAGTACTCCTATGTACTCTCATGTACTTCACTCATATTTATATCCTCTTAATTCGTTGTAAAACGAACGTTCTTGTGACACCTGAACCGTGAAAGCACATCTTACCTCAGGTAAGTCAGGTCAGCCTGGCTAGGTGGGTTTGCACGACGCTGGCACCAACAGCCTGCTTGGCCAGTGTAATCTGCACTGTGAGAGCACAACTCTCCAGACAGGTATCTGGCAGGTAAAGAGGAAATACATGGGTGGAATACCAGGAGACTCACTCCACACCCACACCCGCACTCCTCACCCGCACTCCACACCCACACTCCACACCCGTACTCCACACCCACACTCCACGCCCACACTAGACTCTTCAATTCTTCCCTGACTAGACTCGTCAATTCTTCCCTGACTAGACTCGTCAATTCTTCCCTGACTAGACTCGTCTATTCTTCCCTAACTAGACTCGTCTATTCTTCCCTGACTAGACTCGTCTATTCTTCCCTAACTAGACTCGTCTATTCTTCCCTAACTAGACTCGTCTATTCTTCCCTGACAAGACTCGTCTATTCTTCCCTGACTAGACTCGTCAATTCTTCCCTGACTAGACTCGTCAATTCTTCCCTGACTAGACTCTTCAATTCTTCCCTGACTAGACTCGTCAATTCTTCCCTGACTAGACTCGTCAATTCTTCCCTGACTAGACTCGTTAATTCTTCCCTGACTAGACTCGTCTATTCTTCCCTGACTAGACTCGTCTATTCTTCCCTGACTAGACTCGTCTATTCTTCCCTGACAAGACTCGTCTATTCTTCCCTGACTAGACTCGTCTATTCTTCCCTGACTAGACTCGTCTATTCTTCCGTAACTAGACTCGTCTATTCTTCCCTGACTAGACTCGTCTATTCTTCCCTGACTAGACTCGTCTATTCTTCCCTGACTAGACTCGTCAATTCTTCCCTGACTAGACTCGTCAATTCTTCCCTGACTAGACTCGTCAATTCTTCCCTGACTAGACTCGTCTATTCTCGTATTCATAAATATTTCTACTCTTATGCAAAATTCCATTTAAAAAAACACCTCTAGAATTAGCCTAAGTACCTGGGACGTGGCCTCGGGGGCGTTGACCTCCCTGAACACTCCAGGAAGGTAGACCCCATAAATCACATTTCTGACATGAGAACAAAACCCCCCTAACGTCGATAAGGAAATGGAAAGCCTTGCCAGACGCGCAGCTCCTGGACCTGACTCATGCAACTCTTGAAAAATAATAATTGGTGTAGAAGAACCACGGGAGGAAACGCTAGGACATGTTTACTAGAGAACGTTTCGCTCTTGGGACCTTGGTCACTTCTGACACACAGGTTTAAAAGACAGTGTATGTATGTGGCGGGTGAGGTGTGGGTGACACAGTGACCTGAAGAATGACATATTGGAATGAGGACAGGTGAAGCATCACCTACGTAACAACACAGGTGGTAGGTGGTACTTCACCTGCCCTCATTCCACTGTCATTCTTCAGGTCACTGTGCCACTCACACCTCACTCTCCACATATATACACTGTCTTTTCAACCTGTGTGTGTCAGAAACGATCAAGATCCCGAGAGCGAAACGTTTTCTAGTAAACATTTGCTCACGTGTCTTTCTAAACCAGTTTATGGGTATCTATTACCAAGGTTTACACCATGAACAAAAAAAAAATTGCAAAATACCGCTAGCACGATCACACAATATTCTTTGAAAGAAGAAATTAGATGCAGGTGAAATCCCAGAGGCGTTAAAATATCCAGAGGGGGTTCGTGTACACCAAGACCCAGTACAACCCTGATGACCCAGTACAACCCTGATGACCCAGTACAACCCTGATGACCCAGTACAACCCTGATGACCCAGTACAACGGATACGACGGATAACGAACTGGAAATGTGTTCTCTATTTAATGACTATTTTTTGTCAGTCTTTACACAAGAAGACGTAAATGAGATTCCAGAAATTAACAATTATTCAGTTCCTGAAGAATTCAAATTAACTAATATTACTGTCACGAGGGACATGGTTATCAAACAGATAGATAAACTGAAGCAAAATAAGTCCCCGGGACCCGACGAGTTGTTTTCCAGGGTACTTAAAGAATGCAAAATGGAACTTAGTCAGCCATTAACGAATGTGTTTAATACGTCCATCCTAACTGGTGTTGTGCCAGAGATGTGGAAGATAGCTAATGTAGTTCCTATATTCAAATCAGGGGATAAGTCCATTCCATCAAATTACCGTCCAATAAGCCTCACGTCTATAGTAGGCAAATTATTAGAATCAATTATAGCTGATATTATCAGAAGTCACCTTGAAGAACATAATTTGATTAATGAATCTCAGCATGGGTTTACGAGAGGTCGTTCCTGCCTGACAAATTTACTGACGTTTTTCAATAAAACATTTGAGGCAGTAGACAGTGATAAAGAATATGATATAGTTTACTTGGATTTCAGTAAGGCCTTCGATAGAGTACCTCACAAGAGACTCTTAAGAAAGGTGGCAGCTCATGGTATAGGAGGTAAAGTTCTAGCATGGATAGAGGCATGGCTTACCAATAGAAAGCAGAGAGTTTCCATTAATGGGGTCAAATCTGAATGGGGATTTGTCACTAGTGGCGTTCCACAAGGATCAGTTTTGGGCCCATTGTTGTTCATAATTTACATTAATGACCTTGATGAAGGAATTGCAAGTGACATGAGTAAATTTGCTGATGATACAAAAATAGGCCGTATAATTCATTCTGAGGAGGATAACAGTGAACTCCAGGAGGATTTGGATAAATTAATGTCTTGGTCTGAAAAGTGGCAGATGAAGTTCAATGTGGACAAGTGTAAGGTGCTTGTCGTTGGTAATGAAAATATCCCTCGAATTTATAAACTAGGTGAAGTTGAGCTTGATCATACAGAATGTGAAAAGACTTGGGAGTCATGGTAAGCAGAAATCTAAAGCCAAGACAACAGTGCCTAAGTGTGCGCAATAAGGCTAACAGATTACTAGGATTTATTTCAAGAAGTATAAGCAACAGAAGTCCAAAAGTTATTTTACAGCTCTATACATCACTAGTGAGACCTCATTTGGATTATGCAGCTCAGTTTTGGTCTCCTTACTACAGGATGGATATAGATTCATTGGGGAACATACAAAGAAGA
>WNWK01014654.1:0-15000 GCA_009830355.1 Cherax destructor | reverse complement strand
CACACACACACACACACACACACACACACACACACACTACACCACACACACACACACTACACCACACACACACACACACCACACCACACACACACACACTACACCACACACACTACACACACACACACCACACACACACACACACACACACACACACTACACCACACACACACACACACACTACACCACACACACACACACACTACACCACACACACACACACCACCACCACACACACACCACACACACACACACACACACCACACACACACACACACTACACCACACACACACACACACTACACCACACACACACACACACCACCACACACACACACACCACACACACACACACCACACACACACACACACACACACACACATTCACAAGGTGTGGCTTTTGGCAGGGAACTTTCCTCGCGAGGAAGAAATTTATATTTAATGAGGTCGGCCGAGCACTGCCGAGGCCCGGCCATCTTCACTGTAACACAACAGTGACGTGACCTACCTCAACAAGACTCACTCTAAACACAACAGTGATGTCAGGTGGGGGAGCAGGAAGCGGCGCCTCGACCCACCACAAGCACAACTGGGTGAGCACAACCCATCAAGGGATGTTCCTTGATGTTGGTGTGAGAGGCTCTTGATCCAAGGAAGTGGTCTGGTCCTCCCATTCCCCCAGGCGCTGCGTGACCCCCTACTTCCCCTCAATGCAAGAATAATAATAATAATAGTGGGCGTGTTTGTGAGTGACGTCACGAGGAACAGTTGCCAGGTGTCACTAAGCTTTTTCTCCTCTCTTCTTTTTTTTTCTTTATTCTTCTTTACCTTATATGATGGTATTGAAGGGGATCACAAATTGATGTAATTAACTCATCTCTCCGTCACAGCTCCACTGTTGTGTCACTGTTGTTCCACTGCTGTGTCACTGTTGTTCCACTGCTGTGTCACTGTTCCACTGCTGTTTCACTGCTGTTCCACTGCTGTGTCACTGTTGTTTCACTATTGTATCCATACATAGCTTTAAGAAGAGGTACGATAAAGCTCATGGAACAGGGAGAGAACCTAGTTGCGACCAGCGAAGAGGCTGGGCCAGGAGCTGTGAATCGACCCTTGCAACCACAAATAGGTGAGTACACACACACACACACACACACACACACACCAACCTGTTCAATTACTGAACCGGTGTATTTGCAAGACTGTGTCCAGTCTGCTGTACATTCCTGTCCAGGTGTGAGCACCAGGTGTGTGCACCATGTGTGTGCACCATGCTGAAGCAGATCACTGTGCACGGTGTCCTGAAGGCCATTGGTTTTGGTTATTAAAATAAGTTCTCAGGTTGCATGTATATATATATATATATATATATATATATATATATATATATATATATATATATATATACAGAGGAATTTTGATCCATTCGTCAAGCAACACACTGATCTAGCTCTTCCCAAGACTACCGTGGATCAGTTCGTGGTTTGCTGTTTCAACTGACCCCACCGATGCTCCATAATATTTAGATCTGGTGATTGTGGGGCCAAGCCAAGTGTTCGACTTCACTTTCATGCGGTGTGAATTGGTGCGATTTTGGCTTAAATACCAACGCTCTTCTTGCCGAATAAGGCAAGCGAAAATTTGTGTATGCAATAATTTCGCAAAAAATCATTCTGAACCTAACGAAAAAAAATATTTCATTGTGTTTGTTCATTATTAAATTATTGTAAACTTTTCTAAAATATATTTAGTTGGATTAGGCTAAATTAAATTGCGCTTGTTATATAAGGTTAGGTAAGTTTTCTAAGGTTCTTTTGGTACAAAATTATTATTTTTTACATTAACATAAATTAAAAAAATATATCTTTAAACGTATAAGAGAAAATTTTAGAAAGGACTTTAATTTTAAATGAGTTCTTGCTTAGATTCCAAGTAGTCGCTTCTAATGGTCACTGCCCACGCGACCCAATCCTGGACCACCTGGTTGCTGGCCTGATCATCCTGGCTGTTCGTACCTTCCACCTGTAGGCTGACGTATGAACCCCAGCCCAGCTGATCAGGAACTCAATTGAGGACTTAGTCGAGCTCTTTCTTGCAGACAACCAAGGGTTTATTGGTGATAACACCCTAATACTCAAAGAGTATTGAAGAGTCGCGGTCCCTTAACATTTATTGAGTTCTCTCAGTGTACTCATCGCTCCCCTGCTTATCACTGGAGGTATCCTGCACCGTCTGCCAAGCGTCTTGTGTTCATAAGTAGTAATTTAAATGGACAGGTTTGGGACCAGTTCCTCTGGTATCTTCCAGGTGTACATTATGATGCATCTTTCTCGCCTAAATTCTAAGAACATAAGAAAGAAGGAACACTGCAGCAGACCTACTGGCCCATGCGAGGCAGGTCCAAATCACCTACCGACTTATACCACTGACCCAACATAGTCAGGTTTAGGTCACATCCACTTAAGGCAGGAGCACGACATCAGAAGTACTAGCACAATCTAGTCAGGTCCAACTCACACCCACTCACGTATTTATCTAACCTATTTTTAAAACTGCACAATGTTTTAGCTTCTATGACGGTACTAAGGAGTACTGTTCTTGTGACTTAAAACGCTCCCAGTAATTTAGGTGCTTAAGTGAGATTATAAGAGCTGTGAAGGTTCTCTGTATATTTTCCAGCTCTCCTGCCTTGAAGGTGACTGTTGGTACATAGCACTACTCCAGCCTAGAGAGAACAGATGACCTGAAGAGTGTCATAATTGGCTTGGCATCTCTTGTTTTGAAGGTTCTAGTTATCCAACCTGTCATTTGTCTTGCAGTTATGATAATAACATTGTTGTGCTCCTTGAACGTGAGATCTGCTGACCTTATCACTCCCAGGTCTCTCACATTTGACTTATGTTCTACCGAGTGGTTTGAGTTTGTCTTGCTCTCTGATCTTGTCTTTATTTCCTCGTTCCTTCCGGAAGGTGGTACCTGAAATTTGTCGTCACTGATCATCACACCTGTGTGTTGCAAGACGCCAGGTGTGTCCTGCTTGGCTCACTCACAGGCACACCTGTCACAGGTGTGGGGAGGGAAGCATAGAGGGGAGGTATGTGAGAGGGTGAATGTGGGATGGGACGAGAGGGAGGAGTGCACAAGGTTAATGTGTGGGTGTGGAGGAGAGAGAGAGAGGGAAGGAGATAGAGAGAGAGGGAAGGAGATAGAGAGAGAGGCAGGAAGGTAGAGAGGGAGGAAGGTAGAGAGAGAGAGAGAGAGAGAGACAGAGAGAGAGGAAGGGCGGAGAGCATTTAGCAGTGAGAAATCTACTTCAAGGTCACTCATACACACTTATCCTAGAGTGACAGGAAGAGGAGGGGAGGGGTGGTATGGATGTGGGTAGGGAGGGTAGGTATGGATGTGGGTGGGGATGGAGAGGTAGGGAAGTGGAAGCTCAGAGGGGAGAGAGGAGGAGAAAGAAGGGAAGGAGAGTTAAGGAGGAAGAAATTCTTTATATAGGCCTATGTACATAACATACATTTTTAAAAAAAATTTAAAGCTCAAAATTTCTAGGCACACACAATACACATTATGTATATTTATCCTAGGATGATCTATGAAGGAAATATACATTATGTATATTTATCTAGGATGATCTAGGAAAGTCGAGCCATATGAATGATTTATATTGAATTGTATATTTATCTTATTGTATATTTAGCCATGTGAATGATTTATATTGGATGGGAGGGAAGGAAGGGCAGAGTAATTAAGATAACGAAGAATAAAAGGGAATACCTGGAGTATACCTGGAGAGGGTTTGGGGGTCACCGCCCCCGCTGCTCTGTGACCAAAATCTCACATTGAAGGATAACAGTATTGTCATTATTACTGCAGGTGAAAATGTTAGGCTGGATAATTAGAACTTTGAAGACCAGAGATGCTGAGCCAGTGATGATGCTCTTAAAGTCACTTGTTTTCTCTAGTGTAAACATATTGCTGTATACTGACCACCAGTCTCTTCAAGGTAGGCGAGAATGATGAGCTGAAAAACGTACATCTGTATGCCTTGGAATAAAGGCGACAAAGGTACACCATGCTTTATACCTGGGAAATCCTAGAGGGACTGCTCACTAACCTGAACACTGAAATCACTCTTAGCGACAACAAGAGACTTGGCAGACGGTGCAGAGTACCTCCACTACAAAGCAGGGGCGCGACAAGTACACTAAAAGAGAACTCGATGAATGTCAGAGGTCCCCGACTCTTCAAAGCCCTCCATCTATGCACAAGGAAAACTACCACAAACCTCTGGCTATCTCCGAGAGGCAATTGGACAAGTTCCTCAAATCGGTTCATGACTAGCCGGGCTGTGGTTAGTACGTTGGACTACGTGCGGCCAGCAATAACAACCAGGTTGATCGGGCCTTGATAATCCAGGAGGCCTGGTCTTGGACCGAGTCGCGGGGGGCGTTGACCCCAAACACTTCAAGTAGACTCCGGGTATGCTTCTCCATGACAGTAAGTCAAACCCAGGACCTTGTAATTGTGAGTGGAATATTCTCACCAGTCAGCTACGCGGCACACCGGGAGGGATAGAGCGTAGGTCTGAGGGATGGAGGGAGGGAGAGAGAGAGGGATGGAGGGAGTGGAGAAGAGGAGGAGGAGGAGGTTGTGAATAGGTAGGGGTGAGGGGGGACACAGGAGTGTAGGTATGCGAGGTGTATAACAGGTTCTGACAACGTGGTGTGCGTAAACTATTTATTTTATTGTAAAAGGAATTTAGATACCTGTAGGTTATCTGTAGTCGCTTCCGGAGGTCACCGTGCCTGCGGCCAGGTCCCAGATCAGACCTCCTGGTTGCTGGCCTGATCGATCTGGCTGTTGGTGCCCGCTGCACGCAGTCTAACACATGCACCACGACCTGGCTCACCTGGAACTTATTTGAGGAAGTTGTCAAGTGACAGGTAGGAGTTTTTGGTAATCCCCCTTTTGAATAAAAAGGAGGGTGCTGAAGAGTCGTGGTCCCTTTACACTTTTTGAGTTCTCTCTCTCTCTCAGTGTACTCTTCACTCTCTTGCTTATCACAAGTATCTTGCACAGTCTGCCAAGCTTCGTGTCTTCATAAGTAGTTATTGCAGTGTGCAATCACTCCAGGATTTTCCAGGTGTAGGGACTTCAAAAGCTCCCAGTAATTTAGGTGCTTGATTGAGTGTATACAAGCTGTGAAGGTTCTCTGCGCGTTTTCCAGTTCTGTAATCTCGCCTGCCTTGAAGGTGGCTTGGTACACAGCAATATTCTAGCCTTGAGAGAACGAGTGACCTGAAGAGTGTCATCATAGGCTTGGCATCTCTCGTTTTGAAAGTTCAACTTATCCAACCTATCATTTTCTTTGCTGTTGAAGTACTGACATTGTTATGATCTTTGAAGGTGAAATCTTCTGGCAGAAGAGTGGAGCGAGTAACGTGCCTAGGGAAAGAGAGCTTTTCACTGTCGTAGCCCCTATTTTCACTCTGTTTACTATTACTCTTTGGGTTCTGTTAGTTAAGAAGTTAGATGTCCATCTGCCCACCTTTCTAGTTGTTCCTTTTGCACTCGTCAGGGGCATTCACAAAGTCGGTGTACACTACATCTGCATTTTTCTGGTCTTCCTGTGTATCCAAGACTATGTCGCAATGACCCAGGAATTGAGAGAGGCAGGAGCCACCTGTTCTGAACCCACGTTGACCTGAGTTATGCTGTTACTGCAACTCCATGTGATTTGCGATATTGCTTCCGAATACTCTCTCAGAAACCGTGGTACAGTGGGAAGTCAGCGATATCGGTCTTTTCTGTAGTACTCTTTCAGTTGCTTTCTTGCAACCTCTGTGGAGTGCGGCAACATGAGTGTGTTTTGTAATGACTGTGGGATGACTCCAGTGTCCAGACTCCTTTTCCACAGAATATTTAAGACACGTGATAAGGATTTCTTGTAATTCTTGAACAGTATGGAGTTCCAGGAGTTTGGGCCTGGAGTGTTGGGCATGGGCAGGCAGTCAGTAGCTGTTACCAAGTGACAGATTGAAGTTACGTGTAGTGTAGACTGACCGCTTGAAGTTACGTATAGCGTCGACTGACAGCTTGAAGTTACGTACAGTGTTGAGTTTGGGAACCTGACAGTTTGTTCCACTCTTCTAAAACTCGACCGTCAAACCACTGCTTTCCCATAGCCTTTCTAAATCTAATTTTTCTCTGTCCTGTCTGGGAGACCAGTATTGATTTTTTTTATGAAAAGTATCATGCAAATATTTTCTTACAAAGAATATATAGAATATAATTGAGAAAAATTGATTAAACATTTCGAAAATTTTTGTTTTTGTTTTATGAGTTTATCCTAATGGACTCTAGCTCTTGGTCCAGAGCCTAGAGTCAGATTATCTTTACAAACGAAAAAAAAATAGAACTGGCTTTTATCGTCACTATATCCGGCTTTATATTTGCAAAGGACTGAAATCCGGATATAATATCTCGATTTGCTTTGAAAAATTTATAGTGTGTGTGTGTGTGTGTGTGTGTGTGTGTGTGTGTGTGTGTGTGTGTGTGTGTGTGTGTGTGTGTGTACTCACCTAATTGTGGTTGCAGAGGTCGTTTGTGTGCGTGGGTGTGTGTGTGTGTTGGTGTGTGTGTGTGTGTGTGTGTGTTGGAGGGGTGTGTGAAGTGTGTTGGGATGTGTGAGCGTGTATGTACTCACCTAGTTGTTGTTGCAGGGGTTGAGACATAGCTCCTGGCCCCGCCTCTACATTGGCCGCTACTGGGTCACTCTCCCTGCGCCGTGAGCTTTATCATACCTATTCTTAAAGCTATGTATGGAACCTGCCTCCACTACATCGTTTCCCAAGCTATTCCACTTCCACCCTCTGTGACTGAAGAATACTTCTATCCTGTATCTCTGAGTCTTCAACTTCCAACTGTGTCCCTGTTGCTGTGCCATCTCTGAGCATTCTGTCCCTCTCCACCTTGTCAATTGATCTCAGTATTTTGTATGTCGTATCATGTCCCTCCTACCCCTGTCCTCAATTGTCTCAGTCGATTTCTTAATTCTCCTCATGACCTACCCCTAGCTCGACTCTGTCAACCTTGCACTTCCTGTTTATTTACGTGCTTGGCTAGGTGTGGGGTCCAAACTGGTGCTGCATACTCCAGTATAGGCCTAACGTACACAGTGTACAGGGTCCTGAACGATTCCTTATTAAGATGTCGGAATGCTGTTCTTAGGTTTGCTAGGCGCCCATATGCTGCAGCAGTTATTTGGTTGATATGCGCCTCAGATGTGCCTGGTGTTATACTCACCCCAAGATCTTTTTCCTTGAGTGAGATTTGTAGTCTCTGGCCCCCTAGACTGTACTCCGTCTGCGGTCTTCTTTGCCCTTCCCCAATCTTCATGACTTTGCACTTGGTGGGGTTGAACTCCAGGAGCCAATCGCTGGACCAGGCTTGCAGCCTGTCCAGATCCCTCTGTAGTTCATCCTGGTCCTCGTCCGATTGAATTCTTCTCATCAACTTCACATCATCTGCAAACAGGGACACTTCGGAGTCTATTCCTTCCGTCATGTCGTTCACAAATACCAGAAACAGCACCGGTCCTAGGACTGATCCCTGTGGCACCCCGCTCGTTACAGGTGCCCACTCTGACACCTCGCCACGTACCATGACTCGCTGTTGTCTTCCGGACAGGTATTCCCTGATCCATTGCAGAGCCTTCCCTGTTATTCCTGCCTGGTCTTCCAGCTTTTGCACTAATCTTTTGTGTGGAACTGTGTCAAACGCTTTCTTGCAGTCCAAGAAAATGCAATCTACCCACCCCTCTCTCTCTTGTCTTACTGCCGTCACCCTGTCATAGAACTCCAGTAGGTTTGTAACGCAGGATTTCCCATCCGTGAAACCATGCTGGCTGTCGTTGATAAGCTCGTTTCTTTCTAGGTGCTCCACCACTTTTCTCCTGATGAGCTTCTCCATTACCTTGCATACTATACATGTCAATGAAACTGGTCTGTAGTTTAGTGCCTCATGCCTGTCTCCTTTTTTAAAAATTGGGACTATATTTGCTGTCTTCCATACCTCAGGTAGTCGCCTTGTTTCGATGGATGTGTTGAAGATTGTTGTTAGTGGTACACATAGCGCCTCTGCTCCCTCTCTCAGGATCCATGAACATAAGAACATAAGAAAGAAGGAACACTGCAGCAAGCCTACTGGCCCATGGAGCAGGTCCAAGTCTCCACCGGCTAAGCCAATGCCGACCGAGCCAGGTCAGGTTACATTCACTAAGGAAGGAACACGGCATCTGACCTAGTAGCACAAACTAGTCAGGTCAACTCCACCACCCGCACCACTCATATATTTATAAGAACATAAGAACATAAGAAAGAAGGAACACTGCAGCAGGCCTACTGGCCCATGCGAGGCAGGTCCAAATCTCCCACCGCTTAAGCCAATGCCCCGACCCATCCAGGTCAGGTTACATTCACTTAAGGAAGGACACGGCATCTGACCTAGTAGCACAAACTAGTCAGGTCCAACTCACACCACCCGCACCCACTCATATATTTATCAGCCTATTTTAAAACTACACAACGTTTTAGCCTCTATAACTGTACTCGGGAGTTTGTTCCACTCATCGACAACTCTATTACCAAACCAATGCTTTCCTATATTCTTCCTGAATCTGAATTTATCCAACTTAAAGCCATTGCTGCGAGTCCTGTCAATACTAGATATTTTTAGCACGCTATTTACATCACCTTTATTTATTCCTGTTTTCCATTTATACACCTCAATCATATCCCCCTAATTCTACGCCTTTCTAGAGAGTGCAGATTCAGGGCCCTCAGTCTATCCTCATAGGAAGATTTCTGATACATGGAATCAACTTAGTCATCCTCCTTTGTACGTTTTCCAGAGCATTTATATCCATTCTGTAATACGGTGACCAAAACTGTGCAGCATAATCTAGATGAGGCCTCACCAAGGATATATAGAGTTGAAGAACAACCTGAGGACTCCTATTATTTATGCTTCTTGATATGAACCAAGGATTCTGTTCGCTTTATTGCGAACACTTATGCACTGCTGTCTTGGTTTTAGATTACTGCTAACCAGAACTCCTAAATCCTTTTCGCAATCAGTAGTATTAAGATCTATATTATTTAGTTTATATGTGGCATGGTTATTGTCCTGTCCAATATTTAGAACTTTGCATTTATCTATATTAAACTGCATCTGCCACTTCTCCGACCACTGCATCAGTCTATTCAAATCTTCCTGGAGTGCTCTAATGTCCTCATTTGAATGAATTGGACGGCCTATTTTGGTGTCATCGGCAAACTTGCTTATGTCGCTATTTATTCCCTCATCTATGTCGTTTATGTAGATTGTGAACAACAAGGGGCCCAATACTGACCCCTGTGGAACACCGCTTGTGACACTTCCCCACTCTGATTTCTCCCCATTTATGCAAACTCTCTGCTGCCTATTTGTCAACCATGCCTCTACCCAGGAAAAAATTTCTCCTCCTATTCCGTGTGCCTTAATTTTCCTCAATAGTCTCTGATGTGGGACTCTATCAAAAGCCTTACTGAAGTCCAGCCTATTTTTAAAACTACACAACGTTTTAGCCTCTATAACTGTACTCGGGAGTTTGTTCCACTCATCGACAACTCTATTACCAAACCAATGCTTTCCTATATCCTTCCTGAATCTGAATTTATCCAACTTAAAGCCATTGCTGCGAGTCCTGTCAATACTAGATATTTTTAGCACGCTATTTACATCACCTTTATTTATTCCTGTTTTCCATTTATATACCTCAATCATATCCCCCCTAATTCTACGCCTTTCTAGAGAGTGCAGATTCAGGGCCCTCAGTCTATCCTCATAGGAAAGATTTCTGATACATGGAATCAACTTAGTCATCCTCCTTTGTACGTTTTCCAGAGTATTTATATCCATTCTGTAATACGGTGACCAAAACTGTGCAGCATAATCTAGATGAGGCCTAACCAAGGATATATAGAGTTGAAGAACAACCTGAGGACTCCTATTATTTATGCTTCTTGACATGAATCCAAGGATTCTGTTCGCCTTATTGGGAACACTTATGCACTGCTGTCTTGGTTTTAGATTACTGCTAACCAGAACTCCTAAATCCTTTTCGCAATCAGTAGTATTAATTAAGATCTACATTATTTAGTTTATATGTGGCATGGTTATTGTCCTGTCCAATATTTAGAACTTTGCATTTATCTATATTAAACTGCATCTGCCACTTCTCCGACCACTGCATCAGTCTATTCAAATCTTCCTGGAGTGCTCTAATGTCCTCATTTGAATGAATTGGACGGCCTATTTTGGTGTCATCGGCAAACTTGCTTATGTCGCTATTTATTCCCTCCTCTATGTCGTTTATGTAGATTGTGAACAACAAGGGGCCCAATACTGACCCCTGTGGAAGACCGCTTGTGACACTTCCCCACTCTGATTTCTCCCCATTTATGCAAACTCTCTGCTGCCTATTTGTCAACCATTCCTCTATCCAGGAAAAAAATTCTCCTCCTATTCCGTGTGCCTTAAATTTCCTCAATAGTCTCTGATGTGGGAGTCTATCAAAAGCCTTACTGAAGTCCATATACACAATATCATATTCATTATCATGATCTACCTCCTCAAACACCTTAGTGAAAAAAGTTATTAAATTTGTAAGGCAGGAACGCCCTTTTGTAAAACCGTGCTGAGATTCGTTGATTAATTTATGCTTTTCAAGATGGCTACGAATTGCCTCGGCAATTATTGATTCCATAAATTTTCCCACTATGGAGGTTAGCCTTATTGGTCTATAGTTCGAAGCTAAGGACCTGTCTCCTGCCATGGAGAAATGTTATCTGGCCCCATCGCCTTTGAGGTATCTAGCTCGCTTAGCAGCCTCTTCACTTCCTCCTCAGTTGTATGTATTGTGTCCAACACCTGATGGTGTACCTCACCTCTCCGCCTTTCTGGAGGCCCTTCTACCTCCTCTGTGAACACCTCTTTGAATTTCATGTTGAGCTCCTCACACACTTCGTGGTCATGTCTTGTGAGCTCCCCTCCTTCCTTCCTCAGCCTGATTACCTGGTCCTTTACTGTTGTTCTCCTCCTGATGTGAGCGTGTGTGAGCGTGTGTGTGAGCGTGTATGTGAGCGTGTGTGTGAGCGTGTATGTGAGCGTGTGTGTGAGCGTGTGTGTGAGCGTGTGTGTGAGCGTGTATGTGAGCGTGTATGTGAGCGTGTGTGTGAGCGTGTATGTGAGCGTGTGTGTGAGCGTGTATGTGAGCGTGTGTGTGAGCGTGTATGTGAGCGTGTGTGTGAGCGTGTATGTGAGCGTGTGTGTGAGCGTGTGTGTGAGCGTGTATGTGAGCGTGTATGTGAGCGTGTGTGAGCGTGTGTGTGAGCGTGTGTGTGAGCGTGTGTGACGTGAGTGAGCGTGTGTGTGAGCGTAGTGGCGTGTGAGCGTGTGTGTGAGCGTGTGTGTGAGCGTGTATGTGAGCGTGTGTGTGAGCGTGTATGTGAGCGTGTGTGTGAGCGTGTTGTGAGCGTGTGTGTGAGCGTGTGTGTGAGCTGTGTGTGAGCGTGTGTGTGAGCGTGTGGCGTGTGAGCGTGTGTGTGAGCGTGTGTGAGCGTGTGTGTGAGCGTGTGTGTGAGCGTGTGTGAGCGTGTGTGTGAGCGTGTGTGTGAGCGTGTATGTGAGCGTGTGTGTGAGCGTGTATGTGAGCGTGTGTGTGAGCGTGTGTGTGAGCGTGTGTGAGCTGTTGTGAGCGTGTGTGTGAGCGTGTATGTGAGCGTGTGTGTGAGCGTGTGTGTGAGCGTGTGTGTGAGCGTGTGTGAGCGTGTGTGTGAGCGTGTGTGCGTGTGTGAGCGTGTGTGTGAGCGTGTGTGTGAGCGTGTGTGTGAGCGTGTATGTGAGCGTGTGTGAGCGTGTGTGTGAGCGTGTGTGTGAGCGTGTGTGTAGCGTGTATGTGAGCGTGTGTGAGCGTGTGTGTGAGCGTGTGTGAGCGTGTGTGAGCGTGTATGTGAGCGTGTGTGAGCGTGTATGTGAGCGTGTGTGAGCGTGTGTGTGAGCGTGTGTGAGCGTGTGTGTGAGCGCGTGTGTGAGCGTGTGTTAGCGTGTGTGTGAGCGTGTGTGTGTGAGCAAAACATGTTCAACAATTGGACATCTTTATTGTTGAGTGAAACGTTTCGCCCACACTGTAGACTTCTTCATTGAGATACAGAGGCGAGCAAATTTAAAGTCCCAGTTGCAGGGGTGTCTCTGCAACCTGTCTTGCAACAAGCAGTTTTTATCTATATCTATTTGTATGTATCTCTATTTTTATATATCTCTATCTCTCTTATTGCCTATCTATTTTTATCTATTTTCTCTCTCATTCCATTCTCTATTCATTCATTACCTCACCTAACCAATCCCAGGACATTCCTTCCTCCCACAATGCATCATTCTCTCCCTCTCCCTTCCCCTCTCCCTTCCCCCTCCCTTCCCCTCCCTTCCCTCTCCTTTCCCCACAAATTGTAGTTAATATTTTTTATATCCTATGAATTGTGTTAAAAAAAAATTATTAGTGCAGGCCTAAATTTATTCTCCTCCCCTTGCCTTCCCCTGGAGTGTGAGGCCAGTGCCAAATGGCACTCCTAACCCCCCTCTTCCGTCTCTGATTGGCACTGCCCACACGTGGGCACGCATCGTAGTGGTTAATAGTGCCAAGTTAGAATTCTGTGCTAATTGTCAGTGTTGTAGTGGGTGTTACTAGTTCAGTGTTGTTCAGTGTACTAACACCTGTCAGTGTTGTAGTGGGTGTTACTAGTTAAGTGTTGTTCAGCCTGGTTGACCAGGCAAGCACCAGACGAGCCTGGCCCATGGCCGGGCTCAGAGAGTAGATACTCTCGAAACTCTTCAAAGGTATATCAAAGGTATATCAGTGTCCTAACACCTGTCAGTGTTGTAGTGGGTGTTACTAGTTCAGTGTTGTGCAGTGTACTAACACCTGTCAGTGTTGTAATAGAGACAGTAGAAATAGCTTTGAGGTGATCAGTCCCGCAATCTTGGTAATCACTGTCTAGAACTTTATCAGGTAATGACTTGATAAAGTTCTTATAAAGCTCTCTGATAAAACTCTCTTAGAAAGCTCTCTGATAAAGCTATCTTATAAAGCTCTCTTAGAAAGCTCTCTGATAAAGCTATCTTATAAAGCTCTCTGATAAAGTTCTCTGATAAAGCTCTCTTATAAAACTCTCTGATAAAGCTCTCTTATAAACTCTCTGATAAAGCTCTCTTATAAAACTCTCTGATAAAGCTCTCTTATATAACTATCTGATAAAGCTCTCTTATAAAACTCTGATAAAGCTCTCTTATAAAACTGATAAAGCTCTCCGATAAAGCTATCTGATAAAGCTCTCTTATAAAGCTGTCTGATAAAGCTCTCTGATGAAGCTCTCTGATAAAGCTCTCCGATAAAGCTCTCTTATAAAGATATCTGATAAAGCTCTCTGATGAAGCTCTCTCATAAAGTTATAGATTTATCAGAATCGTCGTTTTCCAGGCTGAAAAGTCTTTAAAAAGCTTGAAGGTGAACTTAGGTGAAGGTGAACTTAGGTTAAGTTAATATATGTTAGGTGAAGGAACACAGCTTAGGTGAAGGGGGAAGGGAGGGGGTCAGGTGATGGGGAAGGGGGTGTCAGGTGAGGGTGGGGATTGCCTACGTGAGAGGTACAGGCCAAAGAAGGGAAGGGAGTACAGGTGAGGCCAGGGGGGTGAGGGGGCGGTTGTGAGGCCAGGGGGGTGAGGGAGAGGCCAGCCAGGTGGAGGGAGGTATGCGATGCAAGGTGAGCAGGTGAGGGGTACGAGGGAGGGGTCGTAAGAGAGAGAGAGAGGGAGGGATGAGGGAGGGGGGACGTTAGAGGGAGAGGGTACTAAGCGAGAAGTAGGGAGGGAGGGATGGAATGTAGGACACTCCCTCTTGCCTCATACGCCATCCTTGTCCTAGGAAGCGCTGCGTACTTCACTCTAAAACAGCTCACAAACGCAAGGTTCCGGGTTCGATTCCCTGGCAGGGGAGGGAGCATACGAACCAGTTTCCCCTGCACCTTCCCCCTGCCCACCTAGCAGTAAACCACATAACAAAGCTGGAACACTGCAGCAGGCCTACTGGCCCATACTAGGCACGGTCTTCTCAAACCCAAACCCACTAACAAAAATATTTGACCAACACATTTTTAATCCTACATAAGAAATAAGCTTTCAAAACCCCATTAACTGGTATGCAAGTTCCAATAAATTTAGCAGTAACGTCCTAATAAATTTAGCAGTAACGTCCTAAAAAATTTAGCAGTAACGTCCTAATAAATTTAGCAGTAACGTCCTAATAAATTTAGCAGTAACGTCCTAATAAATTTAGCAGTAACGTCCTAATAAATTTAGCAGTAACATCCTAATAAATTTAGCAGTAACGTCCTAATAAATTTAGCAGTAACGTCCTACTAAATTTAGCAGTAACGTCCTAATAAATTTAGCAGTAACGTCCTAATAAATTTAACGGTAACGAGATTGTGCAATTAAAGTCGCAAGGGAATCGAAGACCAACCCAGAAGAGGATCCTGAGTTCATCAACAAGAGGAAGAATTGATGATTAAGAGACATGTGCAACAGTTTGGTATCTTTATTGATGGAACGTTTCGCCTACACAGTAGGCTTCTTCATCAGATCCGGAGGCAGCAGGTGTAGTAGTGGAATAATGATGATGTAATCATCAACCTTGTAGAAATAGTATCCGAAGTGGTCAGTCCCTCAGCCTGGAGGAGAGTTCAGCACCATGGTCTGGAACAAGGTGGTCAGTCCCTCAGCCTGGAGAAGAGTTCAGCTCCATGGTCTGGAACAAGGTGGTCAGTCCCTCAGCCTGGAGAAGAGTTCCAGCTCCATGGTCTGGAACAAGGTGCAGTCCCTCAGCTTGGAGAAGAGTTC
>WNWK01014653.1:0-50560 GCA_009830355.1 Cherax destructor | reverse complement strand
GCTATTTTCCCCCCTTTTCCAAACCGGGTACTGGGAAAATTCCTCTTCCCCCCATTGCTCTTACCAGTGCATTTTAAAAAGGGTGATGGAACGTCTATTTAAAGGGGGCGTTTGATGTGTTTTTAGAGACGCCAATAGTCTCCCCCTAGGTCAATAGGGCTTCCGTAGGGCCGTTCTGCCTTTCCCCCCCTTGCTGCCGGATCCGTATATTCGTAATGCCTTTGCTAATAACCACTCGGTTATCCCCTATCTTTTCGCCCAGAGGCTTATGACACAACTTGGAGATTTAATATTTTTTGGGGCCCCCTCCGGGGGGCCTCCAGGCAACCTACCACCCTTTCCCTTTAAGGCCTTCTTAACTGACAGACTTTTTCGGGTCCGGGTTAGTAATGAATTTTCCCCGGGGGTTGTAAGCTGAAGATGTCCCCCAGGGATGTGTTCTGAGCACAACCTCTTTCTGCTTGCTATAAAAAAATCTGGCATCTGTTCTCCCAATATTTGGTCATCGCTCTATGTGGATGACTTTGCTATAACGTGCGGGTGCTGACTGTCACCTCATTGCAGTTTCCCTCCAGCATGCTATCAACCGGGTTTCTGATTGGGCCACCACTCACGGGTTTAAATTTTCTAGTGGAAAAACCCATCAAATTACGTTTACTAGACGTTCAGTGGTCTCTGATCACCCATTGTACCTATACGGCTCACGTATCCCAGACGTGATAGTCGGTTTCCCCGGCCTCCTGTTTGACCGTCGATTGTCCTGGAAGCCTCCTTACCTCTCTTAAGGACACTTGTCACACCCGGGCTGAACCTTTTTAAAAACCCTAAAAATCTTTCATGGGGGGCTGACCCCGTAGAACTCTCCTTCGTCTAGATTCAGCTGTTACTGGGGGCCCCACAGTTACTGTAGGAATGGGGGAAATAATGTTATTAACCTGGAGGGACAAAAGGGGCTGTAGGGGGAAACTAGTGTAAACAAGAACATGAAAAAACCAATGTTACAAACTAGCAATACCTCAGAGATAGAAAAGGGGTCCCCTTAGAAATAGTGAAGATAAATTCCCAGAAATAACTGGTGAATCTCCATTTTAGTACCAGTGAAGATAGATATGAGACAGGAAAACACGCACCAGCAAGGGGGGGAAAAACCAGGCCTATCAAATTCTATGCACTTGGTGTCTGCAGGCATGGAATATCTGGAAAAGAGATGAGACGTGCAGCTTTGACCCCAGAAAATGCTGTCCCCCCAATGACAACGGGAAAATGCAACCTCCCTCCCTTTATTTTCCACCCTGAAATGTGTCCTCTTCAGTTCAGGAAAGACAGTGCTATCTTATATTGTCAGACACACCACCTAAAGGGTAAAAGGGTCAAAACCCCCAGCCCTTTGGGGAAAACCCGGGGAAACCCCCCCCTCAGATAATTTTTATGAGCCCAAAAGGGGAAAAAAAAGCTGTGAGGAAATGCGAAATCGTACCCCAACTTCGATCTTTTCCCTGGGTGGAAACACAGTCGTGGCCCCCACTAAAAAAACAGATTTTTTTTTTATTTTTTTTTAACACATGGCCATTCCCCCAAGGAAGGGTCCCCGAAAAAAAAACTTTCATCATCTTTGGGTCTCAATCACTGTCTTGCCAGGGGGTGCTTTCTTTTATTTTTAAAAAAAACTGCACATTAACACCCCTCCTTCAGGTGCAGACACTTTTTTTTCCCCCCATCCCCAGGCCCGCCCGGGCCCTTTTTTTTTGTTTCCTGAATCCCTTCAAAAATTTATTTTTTTCCCCCTCCAACACCCTAAATTTTAAAAACCATTTGTCTCCATTACCCCTATCAAATCCCCCCCAAAATGCCTGGAAGTCAAGCCCCCCCAAAACCCCCCTTTCCCCCCCCTCCCCCAAAACCTTTCCCGGGGGCCCCTCCCCCCCCTTTTCCCCCCCTACTTTTTTATACAAAAAAACTTTTTTTGGACTGCCTCTTAAGCTCATAGGCAAGCACTGTTGACACCGCCTCTGAGACACTTCTCTCAGACACAAGTGGCTATGGTAAAAATTTTGCTAATTCGTGGGGGTCCCTTTTCCCCCCCCAAAAACTGGAAGGGGTTTCCTTAAAAAAAGTGGCTATGTTTTTCCCTTTTCTTCCTTATTTTAAAAACCCCCCCCTAAAAATGTGCAGTGGAGAAACTTTGTCTGCAAAGATGGGGGGTTAGTGTCCTGCCTGCCCCCAAGTTCCCCGGGTTCCCAGGATATCCTTACAATATATGCATAAGTAACACTAGCTTCAGGCTTGAACAAAGATGGCCGTGGGACATACCAACACAAGGCGTCCTTTCCCAAGACCCCCAGATAACTCCAATTTTCCCCCCAAAAAAAGGGGAGATCGAGAAAAAAAAGCCCCGTCTTCTTTTGGGTCTGGATGGGGAAAATTTCCACGGGCCGGGGTTTTCCTCTGGGGCCCCCGGACAGATGTTGGGTCCCCCGGGGGGCTGTTGGGGGCAGCACTTCTCCCCGGGGGGTGTCTTGTCTGAAAAACGTGGTCACGATTCGTACCCCCCCTGCCCAGATTCCCAAAAATGGGCTCCCGGGTTTACTCTAGCTAACATAACCTTGCTTCTTTTTTCGGGGCCCATAACTACCTATATTAAAAAAACTAAACTCATATTAATATCTAACGTTGCCTTTTAAAAAACCTCTATTAGTTTTCTGCTTTAAAAACCCCGGTGTTCCTAGGTGAATAAATCTATCAATTAAAGTGGGGATAATGTTTTTTTCCCTCCCCCTCGAATGTGGGGATGTTTTTGGGTTTTGGGTGTGGGTTCATAAACTCCGAGGGCTGATCCATGGTATGTTTAAGGCTCCCTTCTCCCTTTTCCCTGTGGAACCTTGTGACTAAAAAAATTTCCCCCAAAAACCCCTCAAATTTATTCTGTCTCGTTCAATTTCTCTCTCTGTCCAAAAACCCCCCCAAAACCCCCCCCACTCTCTGGATAATAGTTTTTTGGGGGTTCCGCACCTCCTCCCAATTTCCAAACCCCAAATTTCTCATTTTTTTAAACCCCCACATTGACCTCCCGACAGCATCTCCACTGCCCCAGCCTTCTCCCCGTTGGCATTCATCACCCCTGCTTCCCCCCATTTTGGTGTTGGTATAACTATTTCATCTTCCCCCTTCTTTGGACAAAGTTCTTTCTCCACAAAACTCAAGTCTCCCCTTTTTCCCTCCCCAATTCTTTATTCCCCCATCCTTCGAATCCTTTTACATTTCCTCCCAAATATCTCCCAAAATATTCCCCCTCCCCCATCTCTCTCCCTCCAACTGATACCCCAAAAACCCTCACCTAATTTTTTTTTTATCCTTCTTCTCTTTCCTATATTCCCTTTTTTTTTTTCCCCTTTTTCACACCCTACCAAATTCACCCCCCAACCTCTGAAAATTCTCTTCAGAATTCTAAAAGCACAGTGTTATCAGAAAAAAACAACTGACAACCCCCCCTTTGTTTTGACTTATTTTTTAACCCCCCAGGGTTTTCCCCCTTTTCCAAGACCCCGCATTCACTTCTTTAAAACCCCCCTCTATAAATATATTAAAACCAGGGACACCCATCCTTTCTAAAGGGCCCCCTTTTTTGGGGGAAAATCCCCCCCCCCCCACACCTCTAACCGACCTACTATCCTCCCTAAAAACTCTTTGCCAGTAACCTCCTCCTTTTCCCCAAAAACCTTTTTCATTCGTGGACTGCTTACAGAGTCAAATGCTATGTTTGCGGCTTTCACAGAGACCCACATAAGACATCACTTGGGCAATGAAATATGGATCCCGGGCTACAACCTATACAGGTGTGACAGAGTGAACAGGCAAAAAGGGGGGGTTGGCCTGTATATCACAGAGTCACTTATATGATCAGAACTACTAAATGCCTCAAATGATGTAGTTGAAGTATTAGCAATAAAGATCGAGAATCAAAACCTGGTCGTCGTGGTTGTATACAAGCCCCCGGATGCAACGTCCCAACAATTCCAGGAACAGCTTCTGAAAATTGACCACTGTCTGGAAAATCTTCCAGCTCCTGCCCCCAACATCTTGCTACTGGGGGATTTCAACCTAAGGCACCTAAAATGGAGGAACATTGCAAACAATGTGGTAGCAGAGATAACACCAGGAGGCAGCTCAGATGAAAACTCGCACACACATGAACTTTTAAATCTCTGCACCAAATTCACCTTAAACCAGCAAATAATAGAGCCCACAAGATTAGAGAATACGCTGGACCTCATCTTCACCAACAATGATGATCTGATACGAAATGTCATCATATAAAAAAAAAATATACTCAGATCACAACATAATAGAGATCCAGACATGCATGCGGGGAGCCCCAGATCAACAAAATGTGATCAGCAGCGAGGGAGCCTTCTCCAAATTCAACTTCAATAACAAAAACATAAGGTGGGACCAAGTAAACCAAGTCCTAAATGATATAAACTGGGAAGATAGCCTAAGCATCACGGATCATAACCTATGTATAGAACAAATTAACTCTGTGGCACTAGAGGTTTGCTCAAGGCAAATTCCCTTAAGGAAAATGAGGAGAAGATGCAAACTAGAAAGAGAGAGGCGCTCCCTATACAGGCGAAGGCAAAGAATAACGGAGAATCTACAAGAGACCAAAATATCTGAAATATGAAGGGAGACACTAATCAGTGAAACAGCAAACATCGAATTAAAACTAAAGGAATCTTACAGAAATCAAGAAACGCGGGAAGAACTAAAAGCCATAAATGAAATTCAAAGAAACCCAAAGTATTTCTTTTCCTATGCAAAATCAAAGTCGAGAACAACAACCAGTATTGGGCCCCTACTTAGACGGGATGGGTCCTACACAGGTGACAGCAAGGAAATGAGTGAGTTACTTAAGTCTCAGTATGAGTCAGTTTTTAGCGAGCCGCTAACCAGACTGAAAATCGAAGACCTAAATGATTTTTTTATGAGAGTGCCACAGAACTTGACAGACGCATGCCTATCTGACATCACCCTGACGCCAAATGACTTCGAAAAGGCAATAAATGACATGCCCATGCACTCCGCTCCAGGCCCAGACTCATGGAACTCCGTGTTCATCAAGAACTGCAAGAAGCCCCTATCACGTGCTTTTAACATCCTATGGAGAGGGAGCATGGACACTGGGGTCGTCTCGCAGTTACTAAAAACAACAGACATAGCCCCACTTCACAAAGGGGGCAGTAAAGCAATAGCAAAGAACTACAGACCAATAGCGCTAACGTCCCATGTCATAAAAATCTTTGAAAGGGTTCTAAGAAGCAAGATCGCCACTCATCTTGATACCCATCAATTGCACAACCCAGGGCAGCATGGGTTTAGAGCAGGTCGCTCCTGTCTGTCCCAACTACTGGACCACTACGACAAGGTCCTGGATGCTCTAGAAGACAAACAGAAAGCAGATGTTATATACACAGACTTTGCAAAAGCCTTTGCCAAGTGTGACCATGGTGTAATACCACACAAAATGCGTGATACAGGAATAACAGGAAAAGTTGGTAGATGGATCTAAAATTTCCTAACAAGTAGAACACAAAGAGTAGTAGTCAACAGAGTAAAGTCTGAGGCAGCTAATGTGAAAAGCTCTGTTCCACAAGGCACAGTACTCGCTCCCATCCTGTTCCTCATCCTCATATCGGACATAGACAGGGATATAAGCCACAGTGCTGTGTCTTCCTTTGCAGATGACACCCGAATCTGTATGACAGTGTCCACCGTTGAAGACACTGCAAGACTCCAAGCAGACATAAACCAAATCTTTAAATGGGCTGCAGAAAACAATATGAAGTTCAATGATGAGAAATTTCAATTACTCAGATACGGAAAACGTGAGGAAATTAAAATCTCATCGGAGTACAAAACTAATTCCAACCACACAATAGAGCGAAAAACTAATGTCAAAGACCTGGGAGTGATCATGTCAGAGGATCTCACCTTCAAGGACCATAACACCGTAGCAATCGCATCTGCTAGAAAAATGACAGGATGGATAATGAGAACCTTCAAAACTATGGATGCCAAGCCCATGTTGACACTTTACAGATCGCTTGTTCTATCTAGGCTGGAATATTGCTGCACACTAACTGCACCTTTCAAGGCGGGTGAAATTGCTGACCTTGAAAATGTGCAGAGAACCTTCACGGCACGCATAAGTGCGATAAACCACCTCAACTACTGGGAACGCTTGAAGTTCTTAAACCTGTACTCTCTAGAACGCAGGCGGGAGAGATACATTATTATATACACGTGAAAAATTCTCGAGGGATTAGTACCAAACTTGAACACGAGAGTCACTCCCTACGAAAGCAAAAGACTCGGCAGGCGATGTAACATCCTCCCAATGAAAAGCAGGGGTGCCACTAGCACGTTGAGGGACAACATAATAAGTGTCAGGGGCCCAAGATTGTTCAACTGCCTCCCAGCATACATCAGGGGGATTACCAACAAACCCCTGGCTGTCTTCAAGCAGGCACTGGACAGGCACCTAAAGTCGGTACCTGGCCAGCCAGGCTGTGGTTCGTACGTTGGACTGCGTGCGGCCAGCAGTAACAGCCTGGTTGATCAGGCTCTGGTCCAACATGAGGCCTGGTCACAGACCGGGTGAGTAGAATGAAAGGGGATAAGGCAGCTGGGATTGATGGGATAAAGATAGAAATGTTAAAAGCAGGCGGGGATATAGTTTTGGAGTGGTTGGTGCTATTATTTAATAAATGTATGGAAGAGGGTAAGGTACCAAGGATTGGCAGAGAATATGCATAGTTCCTTTGTATAAAGGCAAAGGGGACAAAAGAGAGTGCAAAAATTATAGGGGAATGAGTTTGTTGTGTATACCTGGCAAAGTGTATGGTAGAGTTATTATTGAAAGAATTAAGAGTAAGACAGAGAGTAGGATAGCAGATGAACAAGGAGGCTTTAGGAAGGGTAGGGGGTGTGTAGACCAAGTGTTTACAGTGAAACATATAGGTGAACAGTATTTAGATAAGGGTAAAGAGGTTTTTGTGGCATTTATGGATTTGGAAAAGGCGTATGATAGGGTGGATAGGGGTACAATGTGGCAGATGTTGCAGGTGTATGGAATAGGAGTTAGGTTACTGAAAGCAGTGAAGAGTTTCTATGTTTTTATGAGGATAGTGAGGCTCAGGTTAGAGTATATAGGAGAGAGGGAGATTATTTCCCATGTTACCACGGTGACATCACACAAGGATGTGTGATGTCACCATGGTTGTTCAATATATTTATAGATGGGGTTGTAAGAGAAGTGAATGCGTAGGTGTTTACAAGAGGTGTGGGGTTAAAAGATAAAGAATCTAACACAAAGTGGGAGTTGTCACAGTTGCTCTTTGCTGATGACACTGTGCTTTTGGGAGATTCTAAAGAGAAGTTGCAGAGGTTGGTGGATGAGTTTGGTAAGGTATGTAAAAGAAGGAAATTAAAAATGAATATAGGAAAGAGTAAGGTGACGTGGATAACAAAAAAGATTAGGTGACGAAAGATTGGATATCAGATTGGAGGGAGAGAGTATGGAGGAGGTGAATGTATTCAGATATTTAGGAGTGGACATGTCAGCAGATGGGTCTATGAAAGATGACCTGAATCATAGAACTGATGAGGGGAAAAAGGTGAGTGGTGCACTTAAGAGTCTGTGGAGATAAAGAACTTTGTCCATGGAAGTAAAGAGGGGAATGTATGAGAGTATAATTATATTAACACTCTTATATGTGTGTGAAGCATGGGTGATGAATGTTGCAACGAGGAGAAGGCTGGAGGCAGTGGAGATGTCATGTCTGAGGTCAATGTGTGGTGTGAATATAATGCAGAGAATTCGGAGTTTGGAAATTGGGAGGAGGTGCGGGATTACCAAAACTATTATCCAGAGAGCTGAGGAGGGGTTGTTGAGGTGGTTTGGACATCGTGTCTCTTTGTTCACGATTATTGCATAATGCAACGGAATGTGAATATCAGCGTATTTACGCATACAAGGACTCTTGGTATGCGTAATTATACTGGAAAACACATATGTCTTAAAGTATAAATGCTGAGAGAAGCAGACACTTGTAGCCAGTGTATGTGTCAGTGTATGTATACTTTGAGAACTGTATGTATATATGTACTACAGTGTATGTCTCTGTGTATATACACTAAGAAATGTGAATTTTTACATATAAGGAATCGTTGGTATGATCATTCTTGTTCCCAGGAAACGAATAAGAAAGATAACTTCAATTCCTTGAAAAATTTGTGTATTTGTAATATAACACTTGTGTCCAGTTTTATATTAGTATTATTATTATTATTATTATTATTATTATTATTGGGCGGCCGCGAGGTGTGACAGGCTGAGGTGAGTGAACTGAATAATAAAATAATTAGTTCTGAATTAATTATTTGTAGTAATTCCGTAGCGTTGATGTAAGAAATTGTTTATTCCAAAAATATTAAAAAAAATCAATAAACTAAAAAAAAAAAAAAAAAAAAAAATAGGTTGAAAAACAATTAATATTTTTTAAATGCAAATTATAATGGTTCGCATTAATTTATAGAAAATTACATTTAATTCAGAAGTCTTGCAATATTTGCTTATTGATTTTTATTAACAATATTCAAATATTTTCCTCAAAGGAAAATATATAACATTAATTAATAGTTTAATAATATATTGACATAATCATATTTTGTAAAGTATTCTGACTGACTTTAACAGAGACTAAACTATTTAATTAAACAAGTCAATGTTAAGTACACAAATATATAAGAACGGTTTTACTTATGCTTTTGCGCCTAATATATATATATTAATTTTATAATTACTGTATTTTAGGCATTAAAGCCTAAAATAAAAACTTTCTTATTTATGTAATTAACTGCTCTCTCCCGATTCTGTATATTCTGAGAGGTGTATTCTGAGAGGTGTATTCTGAGAGGTGTATTCTGAGAGGTGTATTCTGAGAGGTGTATTCTGAGAGGTGTATTCTCTCTTGGTGTGTATGGGACATCATCAGCAGTGTATATACACCTGGATGGTTGATTATCTCAGTATACATACAAGGTATACATCAGGTATTATCAGAGTATTATTGACTTATGGTTTACAGGTGACTTGCAACCTTAATGACCCTCGTGTAGTCGATAGGTTTTAAACCCCATCAATCCACTAGGCCCCTTCCCTACCGTTATCGACTTGCTCATTGATTGCCTATTCCACAGCTTCGTCTCTCCCTATCCCTTCCATCTGCTCCATTTTTTTCCCCAAGGAGGGTTTGTCTTCCCCTCCCCTCCCCCATCCTTCCCATCTCCCTCAGCCTCCTTCCTACAACCTTTTTTTTCCCCCCGTTCCATTATGTGGGTACAGATTACCTCTTGCAGCCTGCCTTACCTTTTCCCCTGGCATACATTCTCCTTTTTCCCCTCCCTCCTTCCCCTTTCCCTTTCCCTTCCTTCCCCTTCCTCCCCGTCCTTCCCTTCCTCTGCCTCCTGTACGATCTATGCTCCTTGGATTCCCATGACCTTTTTGCCTCCTGCGTGGTCCTTCGGGAAATGACCTTCTTGACGCTGCAGCTGCTGTGGTCGTCGTCTGCTGGATGACCTTCTTGACGCTGCAGCTGCTGTGGTCGTCGTCTGCTGGATGACCTTCTTGATGCTGCAGCTGCTGTGGTCGTCGTCTGCTGGATGACCTTAACGCTGCAGCTGCTGTGATCGTCTGCTGAAAGACAACCTTGACGCTGTAACTGCTGAGGTCGTTCCAGTCACTAAAAACAACGGATATAGCCCCACTCCATAAAGGTGGCAGCAAGCCATTAGCTAAGAACTATAGACCAATAGCACTAACATCCCACATAAAAAAAAAACTTTGAACGAGTGCTAAGAAGCATGATTGCAAACCACTTGGATTCCCAAAAAATGCACAATCCAGGGCAACATGGTTTCAGAGCAGGTCACTCCTGCCTCTCGCAACTACTGGATCACTATGATATGGTCTTGGATGCACTGGAAAAAAACCAGAATGCAGATGTAATATACACAGACTTTGCAAAAGCCTTTGGCAAGTGCTATCATGGTGTAATAACACACAAAATACGTGGTGCTAAAATAATAACTGGCAAAGTGGGGAGATAAATCTTCAACTTTTTAACCAATCGAACACAAAGAGAATTGAAGAGCTCTGTTCCACAAGGCACAGTACTCGCCCCCTTCCTGTTCCTCATTCTCATATCAGACATAGACAGAGATGTAAACCACAGCACTGTGTCATCCTTTGCAGACGATACTAGGATCTGCATGAGACTGTCATCTATTGAGGACACAGTTAACCTCCAAGAAGATATAAACCAAGTTTTCCAATGGGCAACGGAAAACAATATGATGTTCAAAGAAGACAAATTCCAACTACTCCGTTATGGAAAACTGGAGGAGATAATAACTAAAACAGAGTATACTACAAACTCTGATCATACAATAGAGCGGAAAAGTAATGTGAAGGACCTGGGAGTGCTAATGTCTGAGAATCTCACTTTCAAGGATCACAACAGTGCCACGATCCCAACTGCAAAGAAAATGATAGGATGGATAATGAGAACGTTCAAAACAAGAGATGCCAAGCCACTGATGATCCTTTTCAAATCACTTGTTCTCTCTAGGCTGTAATATTGCTGTACATTAACATCTCCGTTCAAAGCAGGGAAAATTGCAGATCTAGAGAATGTACAGAGAATCTTTACTGCACGTATAAGTTCCATCAAACACCTCAACTACTGGGAACACTTGGAAGCACTTGACTTGTACTCACTGCAACGCAGGCGAGAAGATATCAATATCTGGTGGTTTGGTGGCTAGAGCTCTCGCTTCACACACGGAGGGCCCGGGTTCGATTCCCGAGGGTGGAAACATTTCGACGTGTTTCCTTACACCTGTTGTCATGTTCACCTAGCAGCAAATAGGTACCTGGGTTGTTAGTCGACTGGTGTGGGTCGCATCCTGGGGGACAAGATTAAGGACCCCAATGGAAATAAGACAGACAGTCCTCGATGACGCACTGACTTTCTTGGGTTATCCTGGGTGGCTAACCCTCCGGGGTTAAAAATCCGAAGAAATCTTATCTTAGCTTATCTTATCTACATTTGGAAAATCCAAGAAGGAATGGTCCCGAATCTGCACACAGAAATCACTCCCTACGAAAGTAAAAGACTGGGCAGGTGATGCAAAATAACCCTGATGAAAAGTAAGGGCGCCATTGGTACACTAAGAGAAAACACCATAAGTGTCCGGGGTCCAAGACTGTTCAACAGCCTCCCACCATGCATAAGGGGAATTACCATAGGCCCCTGGCTGTCTTCAAGAGGGAGCTGGACAGATACTTAAAGTCAGTACCAGATCAGCCGGGCTGTGGTTCGTACGTTGGACTACGTGCGGCCAGCAGTAACAGCCTGGTTGAACAGGCCCTGATCCACTGGGAGGCCTGGTCGTGGACCGGGCCGCGCGGGCGTTGATCCCCGGAATACCCTCCAGGTAGACTCCAGGTAGATCACCTAAATTTGTTTTCAAAAGATAACCTTAGAAAGCCTCTTCTGATCGGTTTCAAAATTTCAACAAAGGGAGACTTAGTATTGTCAGGCCGGGAGACTTCAGAAGTGTCAGCCTGAGCTGGCCTGGTCAAGGACTAGGCTGCGGGGGCGTTGACTCCCGGAATACCCTCCAGGTGTTCTGAGGGTCAACTCTTTACGAGCTTCAAAAACTACGATACCTGGAGGGTCTCCGGAGTTCCACCAATACTTGAGTTACTGTTACTTGTTAACTAGCACAGTGACCTCTGAGTTATGTGTGTACTCGCCTATTTCTGATTACGGATTGGTAGTAAGTAAGTAAGTAAGTAAGTAAGTAAGTAAGTAAGTAAGTAAGTAAGTAAGTAAGTAAGTAAGTAAGTTTATTCAGGTATACACAAATACAGTTACATAGATTATCATACATAGCAGCATATGTGTAGAAAACCCAGGATAACCCAGAAAAAGTCAGTGACATATTTCCATTGGGGTCCATTTAATACCTTAATATTATACACTGTAGTAGATACTAGTTATTATACTATAATTAAAAGGAATAAGGTAAAAAGAGTTATTTACATGTACATGTATGGTAACTAAAAAAAATAAAAATCATTCTCCTCCCTTTCTGTCGGTACATTCATTAGGTACCTTTTGGTTCTCTTCTTGAACTGGCTCATGCTATGACTGGCTTTGACATGTGCAGACAGTCTGTTCCATTCCTTTATTGCTGTACAATAAAAGGTGTTTGAAGCCTGGCCACTGACTGTGGGAACTACAAAGTTGTGCTCTCTCCCCCTAGTACTATGACTGCTTTGGTTCCCAGCCTTGACAAAATTGGCAGCAAGATATTCTGGACACTGTTTGTGAGCAATTTTATAAACTTGATTCAACTTAAGTTGTTTTACTCCTGGCTCAGTCACTCTCGAAACTGTGTCTGCTTACACCGCACTCTAGGTGGGTGATACTTCAAGAGTTAGGGGTATTCTGGCCTGTAGGGTATAACATGGCCTCATGCACCATGTTATACCTACTCTTAAAGCTGTGTATGGACTTCACTTGGAACCTAATGCGTGGTGGTGCACACATCTAGGAATGTAAGGGTGGTGGTGCATTATGAGTTTCATCATGGTAAAAGTGTGGTGGTGCACACGTCATCATGTCAGGGGGTGGTGGTGCACACGTCATCATGTCAGGGGATGGTGGTGCACACGTCATCATGTCAGGGGATGGTGGTGCACACGTCATCATGTCATGTCAGGGGGTGGTGGTGCACACGTCATCATGTCAGGGGGTGGGGGTGGTGTACACACCATCATGGTAGGGTTGGTGGTGCATACACCATGGTAGAGGGGTGGTGGTGCACACGTCATGGTAGAGGGATGGTGGTGCACACGTCATCATGGTAGGGGGTGATGATGCACCAAGGGGTCCTTCACCATGTTTGTGCGTGACTAGTGAACTAATAAGAGGGTCTAACAGCCGCCACTCTGCAGCACGTGTCTGTAGGCTGGAGGGAGGGAGAGGAATGGGGGATTGGAGGCAAGAGGGGAGTATTTATGGCCCCAGGGTGGGGGGATGTAAGGAGAAGGGGGCGTAGACTTGTGGGGAAGCCCAGGGAGTAGGGGATGAGGCAACCAGTGGGAGGGAGGGGGTCGACGGAGGGGGGCACGCGTGCCATGTCTTGGGTACGCAGCTGTTCCGAGTCCCCCCTCCCCCTATCTCCCTCACCCCTCTCCCACAAACCCCCCACACACACCCCACCCACATCCCCACACAGGCACTGCAACACCCCCCCACACAGGCACTGCAGCACACCCCCAACTACACCACAGTGACCTCCACCGTGCACCCACACCGTCTCACCGTGCCTACCACAGCAAGCAACACCGCACTAGCGGGGTCCCCACACGCGTTCTTCTTAATTCATGAACACGTGCTGGCCGGGAAGCATGTGTTCACTTCCCTTCACATCCGCCTCACACCTCCTCGCCCCTGGGCACTTCCCTACCTACCTCACCAGTGCCCAGAGCACCACCCAACACACCCACCCACCAACTCTACACAGTCTTACACATAATATTGAGTGTATAGCCACGTCTCCCGGCGGCACTGGGGCCGCAAGCGGTCGCCTTCTCAGAAAGTTGCGCTCGCGGGTGAGCGATGGTGAGAAGCGCGCGCGGCCGGCCGCGTTATGGGAATGTGCGGTGCTGGCGCAAGCGGCGACGGCGACAACGAAGCGTTATATAACCGTTGAACCCCGATGGTGCAACAACCTGTCCCATTCCCAGGACGTGTGAGCCTGGTGTTCCCTTTCTGGAGCCCGGGGCTTCAGTCCCGGAGCCTGGTGTTTCCTTTCTGGAGCCCGGCGCTTTAGTCCCGGAGCCTGGTGTTCCGCTTCCTGGAACCTGGGATGGCAGAGTTCCATTCCAGGAACCTGGGATGCCAGTGCTCCATTCACGGATGCCAGTGTTCCAGTTCCGGAGCCTGGTGTTCCCTTGACCTTACTAAGGTCATCAAAGATATAAAAAAATCAAGGACATACTGGACCGGCCCAAGGACATACTAGACCAGTTCAATAACACACTGGACCAGTTCAAGGACACACTGGATCAATTCAAGGACACTGGACCAATTCATGGATACATTGGACCAGTTCAATGGCCTACTGGACCAGTTCAAGGACACACTGGACCAATTCAAGGACACTGGACCAATTCAAGGATGCACTGGACCAGTTCAATGGCCTACTGGACCAGTTCAAGGACACTGGACCAATTCAAGGATACACTGGACCAGTTCAAGGACACACTGGACCAGTTCAAGGACACACTGGACCAGTTCAAGGACACACTGGACCAGTTCAAGGACACACTGGACCAATTCAAGGACACACTGGATCAATTCAAGGACACTGGACCAATTCAAGGATACATTGGACCAGTTCAAGGACACACTGGACCAGTTCAAGGACACACTGGACCAATTCAAGGACACTGGACCAATTCAAGGATGCACTGGACCAGTTCAATGGCCTACTGGACCAGTTCAAGGACACTGGACCAATTCAAGGATACACTGGACCAGTTCAAGGACACACTGGACCAGTTCAAGGACACACTGGACCAGTTCAAGGACACACTGGACCAGTTCATGGACACACTGGACCAGTTCAAGGACACACTGGACCCGTTCAAGGAAACACTGGACCAGCTCAAGGACACACTGGACCAGTTCAAAAGTTAATCAGTTCAATGTTTTGCTCACTAGAATCTTCATTATTATGAGCCTCATCAAGTCAATGTTTTACTCACTATGAACTTTATCAAGCCAACGTTTCGCTCACCATGACCTTCATCAAGTCAATGTTTCAGTCACCATGACCTTCATCAAGTCAATGTTTCAGTCACCAGTTGCTTTGTTAATGCAGCTGAGGTCAGCGTAAGTTACAGTAATGTTTAACATAACCTTCTGTTATTTCCTGTGTGAGTCTCCACAAGAAGACACTAATTATGAGAGGTTTGGTAGTTATAAGACCTCAGTGAGAGGTTTGGTAGAGTTTTAAGACCTCAGTGAGAGGTTTGGTAGAGTTTTAAGACCTCAGTGAGAGGTTTAGTAGAGTTTTAAGAACTCAGTGAGAGGTTTGGTAGAGTTCCTTAGTCATGCAGCCTCGTGAGCCAGGGACTGATTGCCTCATCTTCCGCTGTCTTCGGTGTATATACTCCAGCAGGAATGAGCTACTGATTAAGTTAGTTTCTACTCTCATCGTATATCTTTGTATTTGCGCTGTATGACCCCTGGGGTTTAGCGCTTCTTTTTTATTATAATAATAACTTTGTATTGAACCGATAAAGCCACTGAGTGGTGAAATTCCTCAGCTGACTCGTAAGTAAACAACGCTGGTAGCACCACAGGTGGTGGTAGTACCACAGGTGGTGGTAGTACCACAGGTGGTGGTAGTACCACAGGTGGTGGTAGTACCACAGGTGGTGGTAGTACCACAGGTGGTGGTAGCACCACAGGTGGTGGTAGTACCACAGGTGGTGGTAGTACCACAGGTGGTGGTAGTACACAGGTGGTGTAGACCACAGGTGGTGGTAGTACCACGGTGGTGTAGTACCACAGGTGGTGAGTAGTACCACAGGTGGTGGTAGTACCACAGGTGGTGGTAGTACCACAGGTGGTGGTAGTACCACAGGTGGTGGTAGCACCACAGGTGGTGGTAGTACCACAGGTGGTGGTAGTACCACAGGTGGTGGTAGTACCACAGGTGGTGGTAGTACCACAGGTGGTGGTAGTACCACAGGTGGTTGTAGTACCACAGGTGGTGGTAGTACCACAGGTGGTGGTAGCACCACAGGTGGTGGTAGTACCACAGGTGGTGGTAGTACCACAGGTGGTGGTAGTACCATAGGTGGTGGTAGTACCACAGGTGGTGGTAGTACCACAGGTGGTGGTAGTACCACAGGTGGTGGTAGTACCACAGGTGGTAGTAGCACCACAGGTGGTGGTAGTACCATAGGTGGTGGTAGCACCACAGGTGGTGGTAGTACCACAGGTGGTGGTAGTACCACAGGTGGTGGTAGTACCACAGGTGGTGGTAGTACCACAGGTGGTGGTAGTACCACAGGTGGTGGTAGCACCACAGGTGGTGGTAGTACCACAGGTGGTGGTAGTACCACAGGTGGTGGTAGTACCATAGGTGGTGGTAGTACCACAGGTGGTGGTAGCACCACAGGTGGTGGTAGCACCACAGGTGGTGGTAGCACCACAGGTGGTGGTAGTACCACAGGTGGTGGTAGTACCATAGGTGGTGGTAGCACCACAGGTGGTGGTAGTACCACAGGTGGTGGTAGCACCACAGGTGGTGGTAGTACCACAGGTGGTGGTAGCACCACAGGTGGTGGTAGTACCACAGGTGGTGGTAGCACCACAGGTGGTGGTAGTACCACAGGTGGTGGTAGCACCACAGGTGGTGGTAGTACCATAGGTGGTGGTAGCACCACAGGTGGTGGTAGTACCACATGTGGTGGTAGTACCACAGGTGGTGGTAGCACCACAGGTGGTGGTAGTACCACAGGTGGTGGTAGTACCACAGGTGGTGGTAGTACCATAGGTGGTGGTAGTACCACAGGTGGTGGTAGCACCACAGGTGGTGGTAGCACCACAGGTGGTGGTAGCACCACAGGTGGTGGTAGTACCACAGGTGGTGGTAGTACCATAGGTGGTGGTAGCACCACAGGTGGTGGTAGTACCACAGGTGGTGGTAGCACCACAGGTGGTGGTAGTACCATAGGTGGTAATAGCACCACAGGTGGTGGTAGTACCACAGGTGGTGGTAGCACCACAGGTGGTGGTAGCACCACAGGTGGTGGTAGTACCACAGGTGGTGGTAGTACCATAGGTGGTGGTAGTACCATAGGTGGTGGTAGCACCACAGGTGGTGGTAGTACCATAGGTGGTGGTAGCACCACAGGTGGTGGTAGCACCACAGGTGGTGGTAGCACCACAGGTGGTGGTAGTACCACAGGGTTCAGTGTTGGGTCACTTGTTGTTCACACTGAACATAAACATCGACCATGACATAAACATCGACCATGACAAACATCGCCCATGACATAAACATCGACCATGACATAAACATCGACCATGACATAAACATCGACCATGACATAAACATCGACCATGACATAAACATCGACCATGACATAAACATCGCCCATGACAAACATCGCCCATGACATAAACATCGACCATGACATAAACATCGCCCATGACATAAACATCGCCCATGACATAAACATCGACCATGACATAAACATAGCCCATGACAAACATCGCCCATGACATAAACATCGACCATGACAAACATCGCCCATGACATAAACATCGACCATGACATAAACATCGCCCATGACATAAACATCGACCATGACATAAACATCGCCCATGACAAACATCGCCCATGACATAAACATCGACCATGACATAAACATCGACCATGACATAAACATCGACCATGACATAAACATCGACCATGACATAAACATCGACCATGACATAAACATCGATCATGACATAAACATCGACCATGACATAAACATCGATCATGACATAAACATCGTCCATGACATAAACATCGACCATGACAAACATCGCCCATGACATAAACATCGACCATGACATAAACATCGACTATGACATAAACATCGACCATGACATAAACATCGACCATGACATAAACATCGACCATGACATAAACATCGCCCATGACAAACATCGCCCATGACATAAACATCGACCATGACATAAACATCGACCATGACATAAACATCGCCTATGACATAAACATCGCTTATGACAAACATCGCTCATGACATAAACATCGACCATGACATAAACATCGCCCATGACATAAACATCGACCATGACATAAACATCGCTAATGACATAAACATCGCTCATGACATAAACATCGCCCATGACATAAACATCGACCATGACATAAACATCGACCATGACATAAACATCGACTATGACATAAACATCGCCCATGACAAACATCGACCATGACATAAACATCGACCATGACATAAACATCGACCATGACATAAACATCGACCATGACATAAACATCGACCATGACATAAACATCGCCCATGACATAAACATCGCCCATGACATAAACATCGACCATGACATAAACATCGACCATAACATTAACATCGACCATGACATAAACATCGATCATGACATAAACATCGATCATGACATAAACATCGACCATGACATAAACATCGATCATGACATAAACATCGACCATAACATAAACATCGCCCATGACATAAACATCGACCATGACATAAACATCGACCATGACATAAACATCGACCATGACATAAACATCGCCCATGACATAAACATCGACCATGACATAAACATCGACCATGACATAAACATCGACCATGACATAAACATCGACCATGACATAAACATCGACCATGACATAAACATCGCCCATGACATAAACATCGACCATGACATAAACATCGACCATGACATAAACATCGACCATGACATAAACATCGACCATGACATAAACATCGACCATGACATAAACATCGCCAGTGACATAAACATCGACCATGACATAAACATCGACCATGACATAAACATCGACCATGACATAAACATCGACCATAACATAAACATCGACCATGACATAAACATCGCCCATGACATAAACATCGACCATGACATAAACATCGACCATGACATAAACATCGACCATAACATAAACATCGACCATAACATAAACATCGCCCATGAATAATTTTTGAGAACACCAAGGCAGCTACAGCACAATCTGGATAAGTTACAGGTGTTGTCGGATAAGTGGCAGATGCTGTTCAATTATAATTTGCTGGTTTAAGTGTAAATTATTTTTTAAGGAAAATCGATATAAAAGAATATTCAAAAAAATATATTACCACAATAAACTTGTTTCCCTAAAAGCTGGCAGAATTTTTTTTTATATTAAATTTTAGTATTTACGCTATGTATAATTTCTAATAGTCATAATAATAGCCATATATGTTTTAAAGGGGGTGGAGGGGTAGGCCAGCGTCAGGAGACACTTGTCCTGTTTCCTGACCGACCTTACCTAACCTGTGCTATGTATTGATTTTTATAGAAGAGGAAGTGGAGGGGTAAGCCAGTAGAAGGCCTCGGCCAGATGACCAAAAGCTGCATTAGTGGGTCGTCATATGACAGACCCTCGTCAGGAAACAACTCTCATGTTTCCTGACCAATCTTAAGCTCTGTAGCAAATATACATTCCATTGAATTTTTTTTTTGGGGAAGTCCAATAATACACTTAGAGTTTTTTTTATTTGCAGTAGGCCTATTTTAGGAATTAAAGTAATTATTGACTGGTGTTGATAAATGAAATGCGGCCTTAGCGACCCTCGTGTGTCGCTAGGCTTTAATTAAGCCTAATTAACCCGCCGATTACAATAATAGTCATGAAGTTCGTGACTATTTTAACACATAACTGGGCACTTGCTGCTGTTCGTGCAGGCTGGGCACGTGCTGGTGTTCGTGCAGGCTGGGCACGTGCTGGTGTTCGTGCAGGCTGGGCACGTGCTGGTGGGTATGCAAGATTAACGTGCTGGTGGGCATGAAAGCTGGGCACGAATGGTGAGGGAATAGGCTGGGCACGTGCTGGTGGGCGAGCAGGCTGGGCACGTGCTGGTGGGTGAGCAGGCTGGGCACATGCTGCTGGGCGTTCGGGTTGGAAAAGTACTGGTGGGCGAGTAGGCTGGGCATGTGCTGGTAGTCGTGCAGGCTAGGCATGTACTGGTAGTCGTGCAGGCTAGGCATGTACTGGTAGTCGTGCAGGCTGGGCATGTGCTGGTAGTCGTGCAGGCTAGGCATGTACTGGTAGTCGTGCAGGCTAGGCATGTACTGGTAGTCGTGCAGGCTAGGCATGTACTGGTAGTCGTGCAGGCTAGGCATGTACTGGTAGTCGTGCAGGCTAGGCATGTGCTGGTAGTCGTGCAGGCTAGGCATGTACTGGTAGTCGTGCAGGCTGGGCATGTGCTGGTAGTCGTGCAGGCTAGGCATGTACTGGTAGTCGTGCAGGCTGGGCATGTACTGGTAGTCGTGCAGGCTAGGCATGTACTGGTAGTCGTGCAGGCTAGGCATGTACTGGTAGTCGTGCAGGCTAGGCATGTGCTGGTAGTCGTGCAGGCTAGGCATGTACTGGTAGTCGTGCAGGCTGGGCATGTACTGGTAGTCGTGCAGGCTAGGCATGTACTGGTAGTCGTGCAGGCTAGGCATGTACTGGTAGTCGTGCAGGCTAGGCATGTGCTGGTAGTCGTGCAGGCTAGGCATGTACTGGTAGTCGTGCAGGCTAGGCATGTACTGGTAGTCGTGCAGGCTAGGCATGTACTGGTAGTCGTGCAGGCTAGGCACGTACTGGTAGTCGTGCAGGCTAGGCATGTACTGGTAGTCGTGCAGGCTAGGCATGTACTAGTAGTCGTGCAGGCTAGGCATGTACTGGTAGTCGTGCAGGCTAGGCATGTACTGGTAGTCGTGCAGGCTAGGCATGTACTGGTAGTCGTGCAGGCTAGGCATGTACTGGTAGTCGTGCAGGCTAGGCATGTACTGGTAGTCGTGCAGGCTAGGCATGTACTGGTAGTCGTGCAGGCTAGGCACGTACTGGTAGTCGTGCAGGCTAGGCATGTACTGGTAGTCGTGCAGGCTAGGCATGTACTGGTAGTCGTGCAGGCTAGGCATGTTCTGGTAGTCGTGCAGGCTAGGCATATGCTGGTAGTTGTGCAGGCTGGGCATGTGCTGGTAGTCGTGCAGGCTGGGCATATGATGGTTGTCGTGCAGGTTAGGCACGTACTGGTAGTCGTGCAGGCTGGGCATATGATGGTAGTCGTGCAGGCTGGGCATGTACTGGTAGTCGTGCAGGCTAGGCATGTACTGGTAGTCGTGCAGGCTAGGCATGTGCTGGTAGTCGTGCAGGCTGGGCATGTGCTGGTAGTCGTGCAGGCTAGGCATGTACTGGTAGTCGTGCAGGCTAGGCACGTACTGGTAGTCGTGCAGGCTAGGCATGTGCTGGTAGTCGTGCAGGCTAGGCATGTGCTGGTAGTCGTGCAGGCTAGGCATGTGCTGGTAGTCGTGCAGGCTAGGCATGTACTGGTAGTCGTGCAGGCTAGGCATGTGCTGGTAGTCGTGCAGGCTAGGCATGTGCTGGTAGTCGTGCAGGCTGGGCATATGCTAGTAGTCATGCAGGCTGGGCATATGCTAGTAGTCGTGCAGGCTTAGCACCAGCTGTGTATATACTCTAATGCACAACTTTATACACATATAAACAACTTAGATACACATCTCTCAGGGTCGTAGCGTCAACTCAAGTAAATTCTCATCACTTGACACTCGGGCAGAACAAATAAGCAGAGTAAAATATAAAATTTATAAAAAAAAATATTAAAAAATATACAATATAATGGATAATGAGAACTGTTGCATGCAAAGAGTACGTCACCTTATTCGGAGCATGTTAACACACCCACATAGGCTGCATCACCAACCAGCGAAATATCTTGTTAAGGATTTGGTGATCGGGGCCCCATCACCAGATCAGCAACTTGGTTCAGCCAATCATAATGTGGATCTGGCAATGGGAAAGGTGACGTGGATTCCACTCACATGTTTACCATTGTCATTCCCACCCTGAGCTGGTTGTTGTACGGTCGTCTCTGACTCTTGGCTGTTGTTCTGCCTTGACTACCGTGGGGTTCACTAATACTACTCTATTGTATATAGTGTATATAGTTGTTCAAAACTGAAAATAGTTGGTGAAGGAAAATACAAATTCATAATTGCTTGGTGGAGGAAAATACAATTTAAAGCATTTTCTATTGTGTTTCTTTGCTCCAAGCTCCCTTTTACACTCAGGATAACAGGCCTAGATCCTGAGGTTGTAATAAGAACATTCAAAACAAGAGATGCTAACCCAATGATAGTTCTTTTTAAATAACTTGTTCTCTCTAGGCTAGAATACTGTTGTACATTAACATTCCCATTCAAGGCAGGTGAACTTGCAGATCTAGAGAATGTACAGAGAACTTTTACTGCATGTATAAGTTCCATCAAGCACCTTAACTACTGGGAACGCCTGGAAGCACTTGACTTACATTCACTGGAGCGCAGGCGAGAGATATATCATAATCTACACCTGGAAGATTCTGGAGGGACTGGTCCCTAATATGCAGACAGGCGAAGCAACGTACCCCCAGTGAAGAGTAGACGCGTCACTGGTACACAAAGAGAAAACACAATAAGTGTCCGGGGCCCAAGACTGTTCAACAGCCTCCCACCAGCCATAAGGAGCATTACCAGTAGGCCTCTGGTTGTCTTCAAGATGGAGCTGGACAGATACCTAAAGTTAGTGTCAGATCAGCCGGGCTGTGGTTCATACGTTGGACTACGTGCAGCCAGCAGTAACAGCCTCGTTGATCAGGCCTTGATCCACAGTGAGGCCTGGTCATAAACCGTTCCGAGGGGGCGTTGATCCACGGAATGCCCTCCAGGTAGACCTGGAAAAAATATTTCTGCTTGATTGAGAACCCTGCCATTACTGACTGACTGAGAACCCTGCCATTACTGACTGACTGATTGAGAACCCTGCCATTACTGACTGACTGAGAACCCTGCCATTACTGACTGACTGATTGAGAACCCTGCCATTACTGACTGATTGAGAACCCTGCCATTACTGACTGACTGATTGAGAACCCTGCTATTACTGACTGACTGATTGAGAACCCTGCCATTACTGACTGACTGATTGAGAACCCTGCTATTACTGACTGACTGATTGAGAACCCTGCCATTACAGACTGAGAACCCTGCCATTACTGACTGAGAACCCTGCCATTACTGACTGAGAACCCTGCCATTACTGACTGAGAACCCTGCCATTACTGACTGAGAACCCTGCCATTACTGACTGAGAACCCTGCCATTACTGACTGAGAACCCTGCCATTACTGACTGAGAACCCTGCCATTACTGACTGAGAACCCTGCCATTACTGACTGAGAACCCTGCCATTACTGACTGAGAACCCTGCCATTACTGACTGAGAACCCTGCCATTACTGACTGAGAACCCTGCCATTACTGACTGAGAACCCTGCCATTACTGACTGAGAACCCTGCCATTACTGACTGAGAACCCTGCCATTACTGACTGAGAACCCTGCCATTACTGACTGAGAACCCTGCCATTACTGACTGAGAACCCTGCATTACTGACTGAGAACCCTGCCATTACTGATTCAGAACCTCCTCTGACTGAGAACCTTCCAATTCTGACTGAGAACCGCATTACTGATGGAACCCTGCCATTCTGACTTGAGAACACCAGCATATGAGAACGCATATTAGACTCGACCATTAGCTGAGCAATGTGAGATGTGCATACATCACTACCTAAAGATTCAATCGAAACGTCATTTTGAATGTCTGATCAACAACACGATACTAGAAGAGACTGACCAGTACTGCAGGAAGTGTCGACACACACACGTACCTACAAGTGTCGACACACACACGTACCTAGAAGTGTCGACACACACACGTACCTAGAAGTGTCGACACACACACGTACCTAGAAGTGTCGACACACACACGTACCTAGAAGTGTCGACACACACATGTACCTAGAAGTGTGTCGACACACACATGTACCTAGAAGTGTGTCGACACACACACGTACCTACAAGTGTCGACACACACACGTACCTAGAAGTGTCGACACACACACGTACCTAGAAGTGTGTCGACACACATGTACCAAGAAGTGTGTCGACACACACATGTACCTAGAAGTGTGTCGACACACACACGTACCTAGAAGTGTCGACACACACACGTACCTAGAAGTGTCGACACACACATGTACCTAGAAGTGTCGACACACTCATGTACCTAGAAGTGTGTCGACACACACATGTACCTAGAAGTGTCGACACACACACGTACCTAGAAGTGTCGACACACACACGTACCTAGAAGTGTCGACACACACATGTACTAGAAGTGTCGACACACTCAATTACTAGAAGTGTGTCGACCACACAGTACCTAAATGTCGACACACACACTACCATGTCGACCACACACGTACCTAGAAGTGTCGACACACACACGTACCTAGAAGGATAGATATTTTTTAAGGCCTGTTTCGCTCAGTGAATTTTAACAGTACGTTTAACCCACTGAGAGTCAAAAAAATTACACACACACACTCACCCATGTACCACCTACACCCATGTACCACCTACACCCATGTACCACCTACACCCATGTACCACCTACACTCATGTACCACCTACACCATGTACCACCTACACTCATGTACCACCTACACCCATGTACCACCTACACTCATGTACCACCTACACTCATGTACCACCTACACTCATGTACCACCTACACTCATGTACTACCTACACTCATGTACCACATACACCCATGTACCACCTACACTCATGTACCACCTACACTCATGTACCACCTACACCCATGTACCACCTACACTCATGTACCACCTACACCATGTACCACCTACACCATGTACCACCTACACTCATGTACCACCTACACCATGTACCACCTACACCATGTACCACCTACACTCATGTACCACCTACACCCATGTACCACCTACACTCATGTACCACCTACACTCATGTACCACCTACACCCATGTACCACCTACACTCATGTACCACCTACACTCATGTACCACCTACACTCATGTACCACCTACACTCATGTACCACCTACACCCATGTACCACCTACACTCATGTACCACCTACACTCATGTACCACCTACACTCATGTACCACCTACACTCATGTACCACCTACACTCATGTACCACCTACACCCATGTACCACCTACACTCATGTACCACCTACACTCATGTACCACCTACACCCATGTACCACCTACACTCATGTACCACCTACACTCATGTACCACCTACACCCATGTACCACCTACACTCATGTACCACCTACACTCATGTACCACCTACACTCATGTACCACCTACACTCATGTACCACCTACACTCATGTACCACCTACACTCATGTACCACCTACACCCATGTACCACCTACACTCATGTACCACCTACACTCATGTACCACCTACACACATGTACCACCTACACTCATGTACCACCTACACTCATGTACCACCTACACCATGTACCACCACTCATGTACCACCTACACTCATGTACCACCTACACTCATGTACCACCTACACTCATGTACCACCTACACTCATGTACCACCTACACTCATGTACCACCTACACTGGAAAGATAAACACATAAGCAGTATAATGTGATCCTTTATTGACAACGTTTCGCCCACGCAGTGGACTTTATCAAGTCACAAACAGATCTACCTGGATAACATAAACAAGGGTATTTATAGGATTTAGTCAGGTGGAGAATGGTTTCAACAAGGTCGATGAAATCGCTGGCTGGAAGAGGAAGATCAAGTGAGTCGTCAATTTTCCTGCGCAAGAGATCGATAGCTTGTGTAGTAGGTACTTTGGTGAATAGGGATGTTACATCAAGGCTGGAGAGTTTCTTGTTCCTGATGTTGATGTTGTCAATGCGATTGAGAAGGTCACCAGAGTGTTTGAGATGTGCTGGACTAATAGTGCCCAAAAGTTTGGAGAGGTGTTTAGCGAGAATTCCTGAGAGTTTGTGGGGAGCACTGCCTATTCCCGAGGATATGGGCCTCAATGGGATACCTGGTTTGTGCGTCTTTGGCAGAGCGTACATTCTGGCAGGTCTGGGGTTGCTGGGAATGGTGTGTAGAAGTTTCTTCCCTTGTTCTGAGTCCCTCAGAATGCGGCGAGTCTTTTGAAGCAATGTTTTGGTGAGGTTGTCCACTTGGTTTGTTGTGAGAGGTTTTTAGGTATCTGGGTCATTAAGTAGATTAAGCATTTTGTTCCTGTAATCGCCAGTGTTCAAGATTACGACACCACCTCCTTTATCAGCGGTGGTAACCCTGATGGTCGTGTCTTCTGCTAAAGCTTTAAGTGCAATGATGTAACGTCGAGGCCCATATCCTCGGGAATAGGCAGTGCTCTCCACAAACTCTCAGGAATTCTCGCTAAACACCTCTCCAAACTTTTGGGCACTATCAGTCCAGCACATCTCAAACACTCTGGTGACCTTCTCAATCGCATTGACAACATCAACATCAGGAACAAGAAACTCTCCAGCCTTGATGTAACATCCCTATTCACCAAAGTACCTACTACACAAGCTATCGATCTCTTGCACAGGAAAATTGACGACTCACTTGATCTTCCTCTTCCAGCCAGCGATTTCATCGACCTTGTTGAACTATGTGTGGGCTTTACATGTTTCTCTTTTGAAAACCAACTCTTTCAGCAAACTTTTGGACTACCCATGGGATCGCCACTTAGGGCCGTCCTTACGAACCTATATATGGAACATCTGGAAGCCGAGCGATTTTCCACTATTATTCCCTCTTCTGTCACCTGGCTTCGTTATGTTGACGACATTCTCATCATAACTCCCAGACGCTTCAACGTTCAAGCTCTCCAACACAAACTCAACCAGGTCGAGCCATCAATCCAGTTTACACTAGAAGAAGAAGTCGACAACACTCTTCCTTTCCTTGATGTTCTTCTCTGCAAAGCTGACCATGAACTTCGTTTTAAAGTCTATCGAAAACCTACCAATCAACACGATCTTCTCCACTTCTACTCTCACCACGACACCAAAACTAAACGTGGTGTAATTATAGGCTTTTTCCTGCGCGCACTCAGAATCTGCAGCAGTGAGTTCCTTGAAGAAGAATGCTCCCTCATTGAACAAGTTTTTTCTAAACTTCATTATCCTCATCACTTCATTAGAGACTGCAGACGACGGGCATTAAACATCTTCAACACACCCAGAGAAGACACTGCTGAGAAGAGATACATAGTCCTCCCCACCAACTCCATTTCCAAACACGTTTCCAACATTTTTTCCAATACCTCATTCCGAGTATCTACCTCCACATCCACCACCATCAAGAACATTACCAGTAACAGACAGGACAAGCTTCAATCCACTGCAGGGTATACACAATCCCTTGTAATGACTGCAGGAAATTATACGTCGGCGAAACATCCAGAGACCTCCAAACACGTATTTCAGAACACCAGTACGTAGGCAGATCTGACGACTCAAGAAATGCCTGTGTTCAACACCGAAATTTACACAACCATTTAATCAACTACATAAACGCAAGACTCATCGCCAGAGAAGACAACACTCAATACCGAAGAATCCTGGAATCATCACTTATCTGTATATCCAACAACTTCAACCAGAACAACGGCTTCTACAACATAGCTGAACCTATTGCCAAGAAACTTCTTCAACGCTATCCCACCTAGAACTCAAGAATGGAACACTGCAGGTCCTTTAAGTCACACAATGTTTTTAACTATCACACTACTTTTAAGACTCACATGCAGCTTTCTCCACCTGACCCAGCATTCTCCACCTGACTGTACCCTATAAATACTCTTGTATCCAGGTAGATCTGTTTGTGACTCGATAAAGCCCACTGCGTGGGCGAAACGTTGTCAATAAAGGATCACATTATACTGCTTATGTGTTTATTTTTCCATTGTGTCGGTATTTTATACCATTTATTTCCACCATCTACACTCATGTACCACCTACACCCTTGTACCACCTACACCCATGTACCACATACACTCATGTACCACCTACACTCATTCATGTACCACCTACACTCATTCATATACCGCCTACTCATATACCACCTACACTCATGTACCACCTACACTCATGTACCACCTACACTCATGTACCACCTACACTCATGTACCACCTACACTCATGTACCACCTACTCATGTACCACCTACACTCATGTACCACCTACACTCATGTACCACCTACACTCATGTACCACCTACACTCATGTACCACCTACACTCATGTACCACCTACACTCATGTACCACCTACACTCATGTACCAGTGTACCTGGTTCCTTCTGAACCATCCATCTCGTTTCTCGTTATGTTACATCCTTCCTGCCAGGTGTCTTCTCTTCCCCTCCTTTCCTTCTCTACGTCCTCCTTCACCCCCTCCCTCCTACCTCTTCCTTCACCCCTCCCTCTTCCTTCCGGGGTGGCAGGGCAGCCTGCGGTTGCTGACACTTCCCAGTCAAGGGACAATGACCTGCAGCTGCCTAGTGCGTCCCAGGTGTCAGCAGCACACCTTAGGTGCTACTCACCACTCGTTAGTTGCTACTCAGCACATGTTAGGTGCTACTCAGCACACGTTAGGTGCTACTCAGCACACGTTAGTTGCTACTCAGCACACCTTAGGTGCTACTCACCACTCGTTAGTTTCTACTCAGCACATGTTAGGTGCTACTCAGCACACGTTAGGTGCTACTCAGCACACGTTAGTTGCTACTCAGCACACCTTAGGTGCTACTCAGCACACCTTAGGTGCTACTCAGCATACCTTAGGTGCTACTCAGCACACGTTAGGTGCTACTCAGCACACGTTAGATGCTACTCAGCACACCTTAGGTGCTACTCAGCACACCTTAGGTGCTACTCAGCACACCTTAGGTGCTACTCAGCACACGTTAGGTGCTACTCAGCACACCTTAGGTGCTACTCAGCACACGTTAGATGCTACTCAGCACACGTTAGGTGCCACTCAGCACGCGTTAGGTGCTACTCAGCATAGGTTAGGTGCTACTCAGCACACGTTAGGTGCTACTTAGCACACGTTAAGTGCTACTTAGCACACGTTAAGTGCTACTTAGCACACGTTAAGTGCTACTTAGCACACGTTAAGTGCTACTTAGCACACGTTAAGTGCTACTTAGCACACGTTGCGTGCTAAGTAAACAGATATACGAATATTGGTGAGACATTATACGAGGTTAACCTATAATGATCTAGCAATTAACCTGTAGTAAACCAGTCATTAACCTACAATAAATCAACAATTAACCTATAATAAGTCAGCACTTAACCTACAATAAGCCAGCAATTAACCTATAAGCCAGAAATTAACCTATAAGCCAGAAAATAACCTATAGTAAGCCAGAAATTAACCAACAATAAGCCAGCAATTAACATATAAGCCAGCACTTAACCTACAATAAGCCAGCAGTTAACCTACAATAAGCCAGCAATTAACCTACAATAAGCCAGCACTTAACCTACAATAAGCCAGCACTTAACCTACAATAAGCCAGCACTTAACCTACAATAAGCCAGCAATTAGCCTACAATAAGCCAGCAATTAACCTATATATAAGCCAGCAATTAACCTACAATAAGCCAGCAATTAACCTGTAAGCCAGCAATTAATCTATAAGCCAGCAATTAACCTACAATAAGCCAGCAATTAACCTACAATAAGCCAGCAATTAACCTACAATAAGCCAGCACTTAACCTACAATAAGCCAGCACTTAACCTACAATAAGCCAGCACTTAACCTACAATAAGCCAGCAATTAACCTACAATAAGCCAGCAATTAACCTACAATAAGCCAGCAATTAACCTACAATAAGCCAGCAATTAACCTACAATAAGCCAGCAATTAACCTACAATAAGTCAGCAATTAACCTACAATAAGCCAGCAATTAACCTCTAACACCCCGGCAAAGTCTCGCACTTGGCCTAGTGGACACTAGTCTCCGGACACTTGGCCTAGTGGACAGTAGTCTCCGGACACTTGGCCTAGTGGACAGTAGTCTCCGGACACTTGGCCTAGTGGACAGTAGTCTCCGGACACTTGGCCTAGTGGACAGTAGTCTCCGGACACTTGGCCTAGTGGACAGTAGTCTCCGGACACTTGGCCTAGTGGACAGTAGTCTCCGGACACTTGGCCTAGTGGACAGTAGTCTCCGGACACTTTGCCTAATGGACAGTAGTCTCCGGACACTTAGCCTAGTGGACAGTAGTCTCCGGACACTTGGCCTAGTGGACAGTAGTCTCCGAACACTTGGCCTAGTGGACAGTAGTCTCAGGACACTTGGCCTAGTGGACAGTAGTCTCCGAACACTTGGCCTAGTGGACAGTAGTCTCCGGACACTTAACCTAGTGGACAGTAGTCTCCGGACACTTGGCCTAGTGGACAGTAGTCTCCGGACACTTGGCCTAGTGGACAGTAGTCTACGGACACTTGGCCTAGTGGACAGTAGTCTCCGGACACTTAACCTAGTGGACAGTAGTCTCCGGACACTTGGCCTAGTGGACAGTAGTCTCCGGACACTTGGCCTAGTGGACAGTAGTCTCCGGACACTTGGCCTAGTGGACAGTATTCTCCGGACACTTGGCCTAGTGGACAGTAGTCTCCGGACACTTGACCTAGTGGACAGTAGTCTCCGGACACTTGGCCTAGTGGACAGTAGTCTCCGGACACTTAACCTAGTGGACAGTAGTCTCCGGACACTTGGCCTAGTGGACAGTAGTCTCCGGACACTTGGCCTAGTGGACAGTAGTCTCCGGACACTTGGCCTAGTGGACAGTATTCTCCGGACACTTGGCCTAGTGGACAGTAGTCTCCGGACACTTGGCCTAGTGGACAGTAGTCTCTGGACACTTCTCTCCCAAGGTTTAGTCCAGACCGGACAGGGAGAGCTGGAAAACTCTCGAAGTAGGTAACAGGTACGACCGAGAAGAAAGGCTGGCAGTGCTAGTGGGTGTTGTCTGAGGGTGTGTGGGTGGGTGTGTGGGTGGGTGGGTGTGTGGGTGGGAGTGTTGTCTGAGGGTGTTTGGGTTGGTGGGTGTGTGGGTGGGTGTGTGGGTGGGAGTGTTGTCTGAGGGTGTGTGGGTGGGTGGGTGGGTGTGTGGGTGGGAGTGTTGTCTGAGGGTGTGTGGGTGGGTGGGTGTGTGGGTGGTGGGTGGGTGTGTGGGTGGGAGTGTTGTCTGAGGGTGTATGGGTGTGTGGGTGGGAGTGGTGTCTGAGGGTGTATGGGTGTGTGGGTGGGAGTGGTGTCTGAGGGTGTGTGGGTGGTTGGGTGTGTAACTTTTGCTGGCCAGGTGTGGTGGAGAGGCGAGTGGGGTGGGAACGGTGGGTGGGGGGTAGTATATAGGTGGGAGGATGGGCGTTGTTGATGTGATGGGTGGGGATGGGAGAGGAGCTATGTGCCTCACTGAACACATCACTCTGCTTCCTTTTTCCATAAGGCGCCCTCCCTCTCCCTCTCCCTCTCCCTCTCCCTCTCCCTCATTCCGTAACCACCTCCAACCCTCCCTCCTTTTCTTCCTCGGCAGCCGTATTATTCTCCCCACTCCCTTTCCCTTCTATCCTTCCCTCTTTTTATTCTCATTTATTTCATTTGAAGTTTCTCAATTAATTAGGCTAAGATTTCCTGCAAATATTTTATGTTCTGGTTTATTGACTCAAGCCAAGTCAAAGTCTGGTCCTAACACTTTCATGTATGGTAGGGGAGTCCTGGAGCTGGAGCCCCGAAGTGTATCTGGTCTAAAAAGTGTATCTCTGTGAAGTGTTCTCGTTATGCACTTCTTCCAGCCTTGTAGACTCTGTTCAACTTATCCCTTAAGCTGTGTACTGAGCCTGTCCCCACCGCTTCATCCAGCAGCTGCAGCGGTTATTTGGTTGATATACTGTGTTGGTGAAATGTTCGGAACTATGTTAACCCACTGGACCTTCTCTTTGAGTGATGTTTGCTGTGTCTGTCCCTTGAGTGAATACTCAGTTTCCAGTCTTTTCTCTCCCCAATTTTTCATATACTTGCATTTGCTAGGGTTGAATTCCCACAGCCACTTGTTTGACCATCCCTATAGTTTGTCCAGGTCTTTGGCATTATTGCATTATTTATAATCAAGAACGCATCGGATTTAATCTTTTACAGCGTGTGGTTCACATACGCCAGAAACAGTACGGGTCGCAGTATCAACTAATCTGGCTAAAAACTTTGAACCTTTTCTAGTTTCTGCACGTGTCTGGCCTAGTATGGGCTCCATACTGGAGTCACGGATAGATGTCTGGCCTAGTATGGGCTCCATACTACAGTTACGGACAGTTGTCTGGCCTAGTATGGGCTCCATACTGCAGTTACGGACAGTTGTCTGGCCTAGTATGGGCTCCATACTGCAGTTACGGACAGTTGTCTGGCCTAGTATGGGCTCCATACTACAGTTACGGACAGTTGTCTGGCTAGTATGGGCTCCATACTGCAGTTACGGACAGTTGTCTGGCCTAGTATGGGCTCCATACTGCAGTTACGGACAGTTGTCTGGCCTAGTATGGGCTCCATACTGCAGTTACGGACAGTTGTCTGGCCTAGTATGGGCTCCATACTGCAGTTACGGACAGTTGTCTGGCCTAGTATGGGCTCCATACTGGAGTCACGGACAGTTGTCTGGCCTAGTATGGGCTCCATACTGGAGTCACGGACAGTTGTCTGGCCTAGTATGGGCTCCATACTGAAGTTACGGACAGTTGTCGGGCCTAGTATGGGCTCCATACTGAAGTTACGGACAGTTGTCTGGCCTAGTATGGGCTCCATACTGGAGTCACGGACAGTTGTCTGGCCTAGTATGGGCTCCATACTGGAGTCACGGACAGTTGTCTGGCCTAGTATGGGCTCCATACTGAAGTTACGGACAGTTGTCGGGCCTAGTATGGGCTCCATACTGGAGTCACGGACAGTTGTCGGGCCTAGTATGGGCTCCATACTGAAGTTACGGACAGTTGTCTGGCCTAGTATGGGCTCCATACTGAAGTTACGGACAGTTGTCGGGCCTAGTATGGGCTCCATACTGAAGTTACGGACAGTTGTCTGGCATAGTATGGGCTCCATACTGAAGTTACGGACAGTTGTCTGGCCTAGTATGGGCTCCATACTGGAGTCACGGACAGTTGTCTGGCCTAGTATGGGCTCCATACTGAAGTTACGGACAGTTGTCGGGCCTAGTATGGGCTCCATACTGAAGTTACGGACAGTTGTCTGGCCTAGTATGGGCTCCATACTGGAGTCACGGACAGTTGTCTGGCCTAGTATGGGCTCCATACTGAAGTTACGGACAGTTGTCTGGCCTAGTATGGGCTCCATACTGAAGTTACGGACAGTTGTCGGGCCTAGTATAGGCTCCATACTGCAGTTACGGACAGTTGTCTGGCCTAGTATGGGCTCCATACTGCAGTCACGGACAGTTGTCTGGCCTAGTATGGGCTCCATACTGAAGTTACGGACAGTTGTCGGGCCTAGTATGGGCTCCATACTGGAGTCACGGACAGTTGTCGGGCCTAGTATGGGCTCCATACTGAAGTTACGGACAGTTGTCTGGCCTAGTATGGGCTCCATACTGAAGTTACGGACAGTTGTCGGGCCTAGTATGGGCTCCATACTGAAGTTACGGACAGTTGTCTGGCCTAGTATGGGCTCCATACTGAAGTTACGGACAGTTGTCTGGCCTAGTATGGGCTCCATACTGGAGTCACGGACAGTTGTCTGGCCTAGTATGGGCTCCATACTGGAGTCACGGACAGTTGTCTGGCCTAGTATGGGCTCCATACTGGAGTCACAAACAGTTGTCTGGCCTAGTATGGGCTCCATACTGGAGTCACGGACAGTTGTCTGGCCTAGTATGGGCTCCATACTGAAGTTACGGACAGTTGTCGGGCCTAGTATGGGCTCCATACTGGAGTCACGGACAGTTGTCTGGCCTAGTATGGGCTCCATACTGAAGTTACGGACAGTTGTCTGGCCTAGTATGGGCTCCATACTGAAGTTACGGACAGTTGTCGGGCCTAGTATGGGCTCCATACTGAAGTTACGGACAGTTGTCTGGCCTAGTATGGGCTCCATACTGAAGTTACGGACAGTTGTCTGGCCTAGTATGGGCTCCATACTGGAGTACGGACAGTTGTCTGGCCTAGTATGGGCTCCATACTGGAGTACGGACAGTTGTCTGGCCTAGTATGGGCTCCATACTGGAGTCAAAACAGTTGTCTGGCCTAGTATGGGCTCCATACTGGAGTCACGGACAGTTGTCTGGCTCTAGTATGGGCTCCATACTGAAGTTACGGACAGTTGTCGGGCCTAGTATGGGCTCCATACTGGAGTCACGGACAGTTGTCTGGCCTAGTATGGGCTCCATACTGAAGTTACGGACAGTTGTCTGGCCTAGTATGGGCTCCATACTGAAGTTACGGACAGTTGTCGGGCCTAGTATAGGCTCCATACTGCAGTTACGGACAGTTGTCTGGCCTAGTATGGGCTCCATACTGCAGTCACGGACAGTTGTCTGGCCTAGTATGGGCTCCATACTGAAGTTACGGACAGTTGTCTGGCCTAGTATGGGCTCCATACTGCAGTCACGGACAGTTGTCTGGCCTAGTATGGGCTCCATACTGCAGTCACGGACAGTTGTCTGGTCTAGTATGGGCTCCATACTGCAGTCACGGACAGTTGTCTGGTCTAGTATGGGCTCCATACTGGAGTCACGGACAGTTGTCTGGCCTAGTATGGGCTCCATACTGCAGTCACGGACAGTTGTCTGGTCTAGTATGGGCTCCATACTGGAGTCACGGACAGTTGTCTGGTCTAGTATGGGCTCCATACTGGAGTCACGGACAGTTCTGAATGATTGACATAACATAAGCCATGTGTAAATTTATGAAGGATTCTTTAAGTTTGTGAATGTTGTTCTGAGACATGTACATGCCGGTGATCTAATATATTTTAAGTTTGTGAATGTTGTTCTGAGACATGTACATGCCGGTGATCTAATATATTGTATGGGAAACTTTGATGGTATATTTGCTATTGTTATATTTACTCTCAGGTCCTTTTCATTCACTGGTATTTATTTGCAACTTCTCTCGACTCATAATATATCCTGTGGAAGGTCTCGGTCAGATGACCAAACGCTCCAGCTGTGGGTCATCATGTGACTAAGACCCGCGTCAGGAAACACTTGTCCTGTTTCCTGACAAATATTATACCTTTTCATTACCAGGAAAAAGTGATACATATGACTCGATGCCTTCTGGTAGGTCATTGATATGTTCGGAACAGCAGCGGTCATAGTAGAGGTCCTTGCGGAAATCCACTCGTTACGCTGTCCTGTTCTGAAGCCTCGGGTTACTGTGTCAGATGTTACCTCAAGAATATGCAGTCCTCCCGTCACACTGTGTGTGTGTACCTATATGTGGTTGCAGGTGTGTGTGTGGACAGGTGGTCCCAGGCAGGGTCCAGAACCAGTGTAACACATGTGACACTATCTCTGGCACCTTCCAGGTGTGTGTGTGGCCAGGTGGTCCCAGACAGGGTCCAGAACCAGTGTAACACATGTGACACTATCTCTGGCACCTTCCAGGTGTGTGTGTGGCCAGGTGGTCCCAGGCAGGGTCCAGGACCAGTGTAACACATGTGACACTATCTCTGGCACCTTCCAGGTGTGTGTGTAGCCAGGTGGTCCCAGGCAGGGTCCAGGACCAGTGTAACACATGTGACACTATCTCTGGCACCTTCCAGGTGTATGTGTTGCCAGGTGGTCCCAGGCAGGGTCCAGGACCAATGTAACACATGTGACACTATCTCTGGCACCTTCCAGGTGTATGTGTTGCCAGGTGGTCCCTGGCAGGGTCCAGGACCAGTGTAACACATGTGACACTATCTCTGGCACCTTCCAGGTGTGTGCCTCCACTCAACCGTTTAACTGCAAAATATGTTTTTGACTTTCTTCTTTTTTCATTTGTTGCTGTTGTTATTGCTGCTTCTGTTACTGCTGTTGTTATTATGCTTCTGTTGTTGCTGCTTCCGTTACTACTGCTGTTGCTTCTGTTGTTGCTGCTTCTGTTTTTGCTTCGTCTGGTACAGCTGCTCTTATTGTTCCTGTTCTTGATGTTGTTTCTATTGGTTTTGTTTCTAGTGTTGCTTCTGTTGTGGCTTCTTTTATTGTTGCTTCTGTTGGCGTTGTTTCTATGATGTTGCTTTTGTTGTGTTCCTTTTTTTAAATAGTTTCTGTCGTAGTTGCTTCCTCTTGCTGCTTGTGTTGCTGTTGTCAGTAATGCTTCTCTTTGTGTTGCTTCTGTTGGAACACCTATATACCTCCAGCTTGACCAATATCTCTGTCTATTGCAAAATTGCGTAGCTTGACCAATATATCTGTCTATTGCAACATTGGGTAGCCTTACCAATATCTCTGTCTATTGCAACATTGCGTAGCTTGACCAATATATCTGTCTATTGCAACATTGCGTAGCTTGACCAATATCTCTGTCTATTGCAACATTGCGTAGCTTGACCAATATCTCTGTATATTGCAACATTGCATAGATTGACCAATATCTCTGTATATTGCAACATTGCATAGCTTGACCAATATCTCTGTCTATTGCAAAATTGCGTAGCTTGACCAATATATCTGTCTATTGCAACATTGGGTAGCTTTACCAATATCTCTGTCTATTGCAACATTGTGTAGCTTGACCAATATCTCTGTCTATTGCAAGATTGCGTAGCTTGACTAATATCTCTGTCTATTGCAACATTGCGTAGCTTGACCAATATTTCTGTCTATTGCAACATTGCGTAGCTTGACCAATATCTCTGTCTATTGCAACATTGCGTAGCTTGACCAATATATCTGTCTATTGCAACATTGCGTAGCTTGAAAAATATCTCTGTCTATTGCAACACTGCGTAGCTTTACCAATATCTCTGTCTATTGCAACATTGCGCAGGTCTCGATGAGGCACTGATGGCAGTGCTATAGGCCTATCCTTAATCAGTTTCTTCAGTTTTCTCGGAATATTTACACCTTCCCAGCCTCCTAATAAAGCTATGACGAATGTATAAACATTTATAATGAACAACAAGGCACAATATAAAAAAAACCCGAACATATTAGCAGCTACGACGACGTTTCGGTCCGACTTTGACCATTTACAATCTCACTTGTAAATGGTCCGAGCTACGACAGAAACGTCGTCGTAGTTTCTCTCTCCTGTGTGCGCGTTGTGTATACCACATAGGCCAATTATTATTTAATAGTGACCCAACAGTAATTCTTAAACCAGCACTTGAGTAGCACCAGAAGAGACTTCCCTGCCATTATAGTAGCAGAAGAGACTTCCCTGCCATCATAGCAGCAGAAGAGACTTCCCTGCCATCATAGCACCAGAAGAGACATCCCTGCCATCATAGCACCAGAAGAGACTTCCCTGCCATTATAGTAGCAGAAGAGACTTCCTTGCCATCATAGCAGCAGAAGAGACTTCCCTGCCATCATAGCACCAGAAGAGACTTCCCTGCCATCATAGCACCAGAAGAGACTTCCCTGCCATCATAGCAGCAGGAGATCCACAGGTGTTGAAGAACCAGTAGTGGTCACCACCTTACTCTCCAGCGTCCTGTATAATAAGGAATCACTCAGTGAGTGATGGTAACCCCACAGGGATGGAGGTTAGGAGCTATATAAGTAATGGCCCTTGCTGTGTGAGAACTATTGACTTTCCTGAGGGATAGAGGGTACGGGTTATACCGTGCTGAAACTATCCATGGATGTGCACCTCGAATTGAGATCGTAGAGGAGGATGGACCAGTGAATGATGGACCAGTGAATGATGGACCAGTGAATGATGGACCAGTGAATGATGGACCAGTGAATGATGGACCAGTGAATGATGGACCAGTGAATGATGGACCAGTGAATGATGGACCAGTGAATGATGGACAGTGAATGATGGACCAGTGAATGATGGACCAGTGAATGATGGACCAGTGAATGATGGACCAGTGAATGATGGACCAGTGAATGATGGACCAGTGAATGATGGACCAGTGAATGATGGACCAGTGAATGATGGACCAGTGAATGATGGACCAGTGAATGATGGACCAGTGAATGATGGACCAGTGAATGATGGACCAGTGGGGTGAGTAGGTACTGAGAAATGTTGTGGTCATACAGACAAGATGTTGATAAAAAACATTTATGTATAGTTCAAGACATATAGGAAACGTTTCCTATAACATAGCAGGCACCTAAATTCGGTACCTGATCAGCCGGGCTGTGGTTCGTACGTTGGACTGCGTGCGGCCAGCAGTAACAGTGTCGTGTCAGTATCATATGTACACTTGTGTAGTGTACCAGCATTCAGCATAGTTATACAGCGGGTCCCTTTGCGTGTGACGTCACGATACCCACTGACGTCAGAGGCTCAGCGCATGTGAGGCCTGGTCACAGACCGGGCCGCGGGGGCGTTGACCCCTGGAATTCTCTCCAGGTAGACTCCAGGTAGTAAAGAAAGAGGCAGTGTGGGCGGCACTGCCAGTGCATCGAACTTTCTCTCAGGAGGCAATTTAAATTTTATGTTTTTATTAAATGCATAAGTAATACTAATTTATAAACAATACCTTATTTCGTACATTATTATTATTATAATCAAAAAGAAGTGCTAAATCACAGGGGTCATACAGCGCAGCTTATTTCATACAAAAATGCTTTTAAACCTAAATTTATGTTTAATTTTCATTAAAGCTTCTGAAAAAGTGTCAATATTGTTTGAAAAATAAATAATTATTTACATAGAAGACTGCTGTTTGTTTCAACACACACGACAAGTGACTCAGCTTCCAGAATAATGCTATAATCACCAGATGCTGAAAAAATACTGACGTCTCTTTCCCTGAAGTTCTTAGTTCAGTTAAAGATAATTGTCTCGCTGTGATCTCGATCTTGTGATCGAAGACATGAACAACACATTGCAAAGCAGAGTAACGACTTGTTTACTCTTGTTACCAAAGTATTGTGTGATGCAGGTGGAGAAGACAAGATAGAATAATACAGTGTCTACGTGACTAAACGACTGTTGGCCGAGAAAATCGTTTCTGAACCCATCAAAAAAGTAATCTCCAACTTTTCAATCGGCCTCCTGCCAGGCAAACCTGAAGCTCACATCATTAAACTATAATTGTGATATATTCTCGCAAACAAGTGACGTTAATGTTCAAGAACTGCCATCTAAAAGCAATCAATGTTTCGAGACCAAGTTCAGTTTCAGCGACCTAGAACACTGTCACATACATGATGGGGCCCCAGAAAAAGACATTATGCTGAAGCCCACAGGACAGTGAGACTGTTGACCACGGGACAGTGAGACTGTTGACCACGGGACAGTGATGGTCCTGCTTTCATGTGTCATCAGTCTCCAGAGTGCTAGTGGGGTGGACATCGTGTGGGACAGTAATATGAACAACACCTTGAAATCACAGCGCAGAAAGAAACGTGGAAAGGTTGTAGACACGTACAATACCTGGGTATCTTTATTGTGGCAACGTATCGCCACACAGTGACTTATGGATTGATGGACTGATTACAGTTTTACTCCAGGCTGAGGGACTGATTACCTCAAACTCCTTCTGATCTTCACCTTTCTTCTTTGTATTAACCTGATGAAGTCACTGTGTGGCGAAACGTTTCTACAGTACAGATACCCAAGTGTTGTCCATGTGTCTGATTTATCAACTGACAAGGTTCAACAAGCTGCCTACAAACTGGCACAGCAGTGCCTTCTGGTCGTCGAGAATAAGTCCGAATTATTTGGTCTTCTGGCGAGGTATGCTGGGTAGACACTGACTGACAAGCAGCTAGGTATAATACATTGGCAAAACGTTTTGTGCAATTGTCCACGCGACATAAGTCATCTAGCTTATTGCTTGTATGTACGTAGTCAGCTTGTTCTGTACGTAGTCACCTTGTTCTGTACGTAGTCAGCTTGTTCTGTACGTAGCTGATACACTGTTCACTGTAGACCCTAGGTCAGGGAAGCGGGGTAAATTACCCCAAATTGGGTAAAAATTAAAATCTCGGGGTAATGAAGGCTCAATAAACAAATAAAATTGCACGAAAATTTATTATTTAATAAGCGAGGTAAATTATGAAAGTTATGTCTTTCTTTTGGTGACATCAAGGTTCCAGTTATATCTTACCAAACTCAGAAAGCGGTTCTCTGATTTACTCTCCAGATCTTGATTCACATACTGTGAGTTGGGTTGTGAATCATTTCAAGTGTGAAATTGCTGAGGTGCCAGAAGAGCCTTGAGGATTGGCAGTGGCACTTATTGACTGCGCTCCCACAGTGAAGCATTGAATTTCAGAACAACGCAGATCTGTCCTCTTTTTCGGATGTCAAGAGCTGGAAAGACTTTCAAAACTGCACATGAGGAAGCGACAACAATACTGCCGCTGTTTGCACCTACGTACCTGTCTTTGCGAACAAGAATTTTCCATAACTTAAAAACATCACAAGTCGGTTGAACGCTGAACACAGGATCCAAATTGCTCTGGCATCAAAAAGCCCTAATTTTGATGTTGTTGCATCAAAAACAAAACATCATTTCTTCAAAAACCTGAAGTGAAAATGTTTTCAACGAAATACTTTAGTTCCCTAATGAGATTTTTGATTAAATTTGTCTGTTACTGGTTTTTATTTAACACACTTTATTTTTCAATTTATTATTTTGTTAATTTGGTGCTTTACTTTTAAATTTGCTTTATCGCGTATGATACATATTTTTCAGCTTGTATTACTGTATTATCCATACAAATGGATTCAATAAACTATTTTGAACATGAATGCTCCTTGTGTTTACCTCCGCCTGAGTGCAGACACTGATGGTCTGCTACTGGCTTTTACATATATATCCCTAGACTTAAGAAAATGTGGATAGGGGTTTGGGATGATCCAGCACTGACAGCACATCACCTGGACTAGACACGGCGTCAGCACTGCCCAAGGTGCACACTTGTGTTGGTTGTGGGTCAGTTTTATCAGTCACACCCGGGGGATGAGAGGGGAGTGGGAAGATGCGTTCCGTATATGAAAAAAACTCATAAAGAAGTTACCGCTGATTTTCTAGCACTGTTAGAAGCCCAAAAACTGTGTCAGTGGAAATTCTAGAAGGAAAGAGGATATTAATGAGACTCGTTACAAGACGTTCACATAGAAAAAAATTCTGGAGAAAATTCGCCAGACAAAAAATTCTCTGGCCACAACACCCCACTGACCGAGTAGTGTATGACGGAGTACGCTGCTGGTGCTGCTGCTGGTGGTGCTGGTGGTGCTGCTGGTGCTGCTGGTGCTGGTGCTGCTGGTGCTGCTGCTGGTGCTGCTGCCGGTGCTGGTGCTGATGGTGGTGGTGGTGGTGCTGGTGCTGGTGCTGCTGGTGGTGCTGGTGCTGCTGGTGGTGCTGGTGGGGGTGGTGGTGGTGTGGGGGGATTTGATCACTGCAGGTAGTCCTCATCTCGTTATCACCTGTAGGCTGAGGTTGGGTGACTCAAACAACTGAAAGACTCTGTTACACTGTCTTAGACGAGCAAGGTTTCTCAGGAACTCTTATTGTGTGGGTGCGAGAAAGAGGTTACACAAGCGCAAGTAAATGTAGAAAAGCAGCTCTAAAGTGTTCACCTCTGCGTCTTTATAATGGAGACTGTGATAACTGGTACGACAGTCAGTTGATGATTAAGACACATGTGCAACAGTTGGGTATCTTTATTGTTGAAGCGTTTCACCTACACAGTAGACTTCTTCAGTCAAATTCAGAGGCAGTCAGTGTAGTAGTTACATGAAGATGATATAATCAGTCCTTCAATCTTGGAGAAACAGTATTGAGATGAAGCATGAGAATGGAGTCTTAAATACTGTCGAAGGTGAGGCAGAAGATCTCGAAGACATTACTGGGGACGGAATTCATTAGTAGAAGCAAGAATCCAACCCTTCTCACTCACAACTGGTAGTTACGCCATCAAGTGTGGAAGACGACCTCTGTACTAAGATACCGTCGTGCTGCTGCAGTGTCTGATAGGTTGAAAATGGTATAAAATACCGAAAGGTTGATGATTAAGACGGACGTTTCATCAATAAAGACACCCAGCTGTTGTACATGTGTCTTAATCATCAACTTGTTGTATTTTATACCATTTTCAACCACAGTCAGTGTGTATAGAAATGTTTGTCAAGAAAAAGGTGAGGGTTCGAAATCTTTCAAGTTGAGTCATAATACATTTTAATATTTAGTTTCAAATGTTGTTTTTGGTGATGCATCATTCATGTTATATAATTTTTTTGACCCTGAACGCAGTGATTAACTCCACAGATATAATGTTATCATCTGCGGTTACAAAGATGTGGATTAAAATCACTTTTATTTTTGTTATTAACAAATCTCATGTATTGTTTTGCAGATCATAATGTGTGTACATCTTCAGTCGTGTTCTGTACACCATTATTATCATGCTATTGTGCATAGCAACAACCCAGAAAGACAACATGGGTTATTGTTATTGATAATAACACCTTAAAAATGGCCGCCATCGTCAATACTGAACATAAACACGTCGCTTCTCATCACAACATCGGACTGTTAAGTGCCACCAGTCGTATACTTTTATGACGAAAAATGAACATTTCCTCGATTAATTTTAAACATATCGTCTAGAGTACATATATTAAACATATATATATATATATATATATATATATATATATATATATATATATATATATATATATATATATATATATATATATATATATATATTATAATTCTCAAGTCTACCTCGTGTTCTTTCATTGCAGAAAACGTGTTTTAATTAAGAGCGGTCTGTGTGTTGACTACATATAAATCCCACATCACACCTATGAAAAACAACTACTGTCTTTTTTATACTGTATTAATGTTGTGTGTGTGTGTGTGTACTCACTTATTTCTTGTTGCAGGGGTCGAGTCACAGCTCCTGGTTCCGCCTCTTTGCTGGTCACTACTAGGTCCACTCTCTCTGCTCCATGAGCTTTATCATACCTCTTCTTAAAGTTGTGTATGGATCCTGCCTCCACTAATTCACTCACCAGATTGTTCCACTTCCAGACAACTCTATGACTGAAGAAATACTTCCTAACATCCCTGTGACTCATCTGAGTTTACAACTTCCAGTTGTGACCTCTTGTTGTTGTGTCACATCTCTCAAACATCCTGTCCCTATCTACCTTGTCAATTCCTCTCAGTATTTTATGTTATCATGTCTCCCCTATCTCTCCTGTCCTCTCTCAGTGTGTGTGTGTACTCACCTAGTTGTGGTTGCAGGGGTCGAATCATAGCTCCTGGCCCCGTGTGTGTGTGTGTGTGTGTGCGTATCACCAGGTGATTGTCTCATAAAGTTCATACATAAATATTCGTATACATGTAAATAAACTCTGTCTCTCACACACATGCACATGTGTATAAATATGAATGTATGTATACTTATACACATGCAGTTATACACTAGTACATGTATAAAACTGCACAAACATGTATATACATACTTGTGTATCAAAGCACATACGCATACATACACAATTGCAAACAGTTATACTTTGACGCATTAGAATTGTGTGACCACTCTGCACTATTCCTTTTGCGCGCGCTGAGGTAGAGGAGGTTGGGCTTTTTATATACAGGGACACCTTTATTTGACCACGCAGACAGCGGCACACACCCTGTTGTTTTTACAGGGAAGAGCTAAACCCGTAGAGGACACGCAGCGCCTTGGGAACCAAAGGTAACGAGGTTTGATGCCAGGATGGGGAGCTCCAGTCTCCTGAATCAAGAGCCCCTCGTCAGCTGGTAGTGTTGATGATCCAGCTGAATATTTTCGGTAACCGGCTTCCCCCGCAACCGGTTTTCAAAGTAACCCGTTTCTCCGGTAACCGGTTTCTCCGGTAACCGGTTTCTCCGGTAACCGGCGTCCCCGGTAACCGATTTCTCCGGTAACCGTTACAAGGCTTCCATACATTCCTTCACCACCTCCGACGCTCTTTTGTTTTTCTTGTGCACAGCAACGGGTGCCTGCTGACCGGCCCCCCCCCCCGCCCTTCCATACACCCCCACCAGCCCTCCCTCTCTTACCTACTTTCCAGTACCCCCCCCCCTATATACACTTGATTAACTGGGTCAGTTGAACTCTAACACCGCTGCTACACTGTGACCCTCCACCAAGAACAACACAGCAGCAGCAGGAGGAGTCTTCTGTGACCACAAGTCACTTCTTCAAACACTTGAGAGTAAGTAAAGTAAGTTTATTTAAATACAGGTCCACCTAAGTTATATTATCATACATAGTAACATATGTGTAAATTAACAATGATAACCCAAAATAGGTCGGACCAAGTGACTTACTTCTATATACTTAAATGTATATGCGTATACCTTTTTCACAATATTTCACAACTTTAATGTTAATGTTAATATCAGGACATCCATGACTCACGAAATCGTAATAACACGATTGTAAACAAACCAGTGAACGGGTGGGGATTGAACTCACGGCGAGTGAGTGGTAAAACTCCAGGCCAGTGCGTAAGACACTGGGCCAGGTGGCTACAATAAGATTCATCCAACTAGGTATATTTATACACCACAGGGAAGTTAGCATGGTTTCCTTTGGTGTATAAATATACCTAGTTGGATGAATCTTATTGTAGTCAGCTGGCCCAGTGGCTTACGCTCTGGCTTGGAGTTTAACGATTAACTTGCCGCGAGTTCAAGCCCCACCCGTACTCTGGTTAGGACATCCCTCCCTCCTGCAAGTGCCTAACATGTTGCACATAGCCATGCCCAGCCACAGAAAAAAAATAATAATAATAAAAATAATAATAATAATAATAATCTTTATTTCTACAGGATAAACAAAATACAGATGTAGTACACACAGACTTTGGAAAAGCCTTTGACAAGTGTGACCATGGTGTAATAGCACACAAAATGCGTGATAAAGGAATAACAGGAAAAGTTGGTAGATGGATCTATAACTTCCTGACAAATAGAACACAAAGAGTAATAGTAAACAGAGTAAAGTCTGAGGCAGCTACTGTGAAAAACTCTGTCCCACAAGGCACAGTACTTGCTCCCATCCTGTTCCTCATCCTCATATCTGACATAGACAGAGATGTCTTCCTTTGCGGATGACATCCAGATTGCCATGACAGTGACCTCCATCGAAGACACCGCAAGACTCCAAGCGGACATCAACCAAATCTTCAAATGGGTCAGTCAAAACAATATAAAGTTCAATGAAGAGAAATTTCAACTACTCAGATATGGAAAACTTAAAGAAATTAAAACTGTATCAGGGTATACGACAAATTCTAACCATACAATAGAGCGAAAAAGTAATGTGAAGAACCTGGGAGTGATAATGTCAGAGGATCTCGCCTTCAAAGACCACAACAATGTATCTACCGCATCTGCTAAGAAAATGATAGGATGGATAATGAGAACCTTCAAAACTAGGGACGCCAAGCCCATGATGATTCTCTTCAAATCGCTTGCTCTCTCTAGGCTGAAATACTGCTGTACACTAACTGCCCCCTTCAAGGCAGGCGAAATTGCTGACCTGGAGAGTGTACAAAGAACTTTCACGGCACACATAAGTACGATAAGGCACCAAAATTACTGGGAACGGTTGAAGGCCCTTGATCTGTATTCCCTGGAACGCAGGCGAGAGAGATACATGATAATATACACTTGGAAAATCTTAGAGGAATTAGTACCAAACTTGCAAACGAAAATCACTCCCTACGAAAGCAAAAGACTCGGCAGGAGATGCAACATTTCCCCAATGAAAAGCAGGGGTGCCACGAGTACACTGAGAGACAACACAATAAGTGTCCGGGGCCCAAGACTGTTCAACTACCTCCCAGCATACATAAGGGGGATTACAAATAGACCCCTGGCTGTCTTCAAGAAGGCACTGGACAGGCACCTAAAGTCCGTACTTGACCAACCGGGCTGTGGTTCGTACGTCAGTTTGCGTGTGGCCAGCAGTAACAGTCTGGTTGATCAGACTCTGATTCACCACGAAGCCTGGTCTAGACCGGCCCGAGGGGGCTTTGACCCCCGAAACCCTCTTCAGGTATACATGATGGAACTTGTACGTACTATATAGAAAGCCCCTGGTTATGCAAAGCATTTCTGGCAACGTATAGGTTAATTGTGTCCCCCAGGATGCCACCCACACCAGTTGACTAACACCCAGGTACCTACTTACTGCTAGGTAAACAGGGGCAGCAGGTGTTAGGAAACATGCCCAATGTGTCGATCCCAGACCCTGTTTGTGTGAGACAAATATCTACTGCCATACCCTTCAAGGTAGGTTCCTTGACGATGGTGAGGGGCTCTTGATCTAGGGAATTGGATCTGTGCTCCAGTTCCCTGAATTAAGCCTGAATACCTTCCATTCCCCTCCCCCACAGGCACTGTATAATCCTACGGGTTTAGCGCTTCCCCATAATTATAATCTACTACCATGTGCCACTGTGCATGTGCAGGGGAAACTGTGAGCATTGTAGTGATGTAGAGATGCTTGTGGTGATGTAGAGATGTTTGTGGTGATGTAGAGATATTTGTGGTGATGTAGAGATATTTGTGGTGATGTAGAGATATTTGTGGTGATGTAGAGGTGTTTGTGGTGATGTAGAGGTGTTTGTGGTGATGTAGAGATGTTTGTGGTGATGTAGAGATATTTGTGGTGATGTAGAGATATTTGTGGTGATGTAGAGATATTTGTGGTGATGTAGAGATATTTGTGGTGATGTAGAGATATTTGTGGTGATGTAGAGATGTTTGTGGTGATGTAGAGATGTTTGTGGTGATGTAGAGGTGTTTGTGGTGATGTAGAGATGTTTGTGGTGATGTAGATATGTTTGTGGTGATGTAGAGATATTTGTGGTGATGTAAAGATGCTTGTGGTGATGTAGAGATGTTTGTGGTGATGTAGAGGTGTTTGTGGTGATGTAGAGATGTTTGTGGTGATGTAGAGATGTTTGTGGTGATGTAGAGATGTTTGTGGTGATGTAGAGATGTTTGTGGTAATGTAGAGATGCTTGTGGTGATGTAGAGATGTTTGTGGTGATGTAGAGATGTTTATGGTGATGTAGAGATGTTTGTGGTGATGTAGAGATGTTTGTGGTGATGTAGAGGTGTTTGTGGTGATGTAGAGGTGTGTCAGGAGGCAGCAAGCAGCACACTGCGGATGTCATATACCTGTTTACATTGTGAAACTAATTGTCACTATCATTCAAACAGAGTGTGACTAGACATCAAGGAGTGGCTGTCCAGGCAGGCTACCTGGTGGCATCATGGAGTGGCTGTCCAGGCAGGCTACCTGGTGGCATCATGGAGTGGCTGTCCAGGCAGGCTACCTGGTGGCATCATGGAGTGGCTGTCCAGGCAGGCTACCTGGTGGCATCATGGAGTGGCTGTCCAGGCAGGCTACCTGGTGGCATCATGGAGTGGCTGTCCAGGCAGGCTACCTGGTGGCATCATGGAGTGGCTGTCCAGGCAGGCTACCTGGTGGCATCATGGAGTGGCTGTCCAGGCAGGCTACCTGGTGGCATCATGGAGTGGCTGTCCAGGCAGGCTACCTGGTGGCATCATGGAGTGGCTGTCCAGGCAGGCTACCTGGTGGCATCATGGAGTGGCTGTCCAGGCAGGCTACCTGGTGGCATCATGGAGTGGCTGTCCAGGCAGGCTACCTGGTGGCATCATGGAGTGGCTGTCCAGGCAGGCTACCTGGTGGCATCATGGAGTGGCTGTCCAGGCAGGCTACCTGGTGGCATCATGGAGTGGCTGTCCAGGCAGGCTACCTGGTGGCATCATGGAGTGGCTGTCCAGGCAGGCTACCTGGTGGCATCATGGAGTGGCTGTCCAGGCAGGCTACCTGGTGGCATCATGGAGTGGCTGTCCAGGCAGGCTACCTGGTGGCATCATGGAGTGGCTGTCCAGGCAGGCTACCTGGTGGCATCATGGAGTGGCTGTCCAGGCAGGCTACCTGGTGGCATCATGGAGTGGCTGTCCAGGCAGGCTACCTGGTGGCATCATGGAGTGGCTGTCCAGGCAGGCTACCTGGTGGCATCATGGAGTGGCTGTCCAGGCAGGCTACCTGGTGGCATCATGGAGTGGCTGTCCAGGCAGGCTACCTGGTGGCATCATGGAGTGGCTGTCCAGGCAGGCTACCTGGTGGCATCATGGAGTGGCTGTCCAGGCAGGCTACCTGGTGGCATCATGGAGTGGCTGTCCAGGCAGGCTACCTGGTGGCATCATGGAGTGGCTGTCCAGGCAGGCTACCTGGTGGCATCATGGAGTGGCTGTCCAGGCAGGCTACCTGGTGGCATCATGGAGTGGCTGTCCAGGCAGGCTACCTGGTGGCATCATGGAGTGGCTGTCCAGGCAGGCTACCTGGTGGCATCATGGAGTGGCTGTCCAGGCAGGCTACCTGGTGGCATCATGGAGTGGCTGTCCAGGCAGGCTACCTGGTGGCATCATGGAGTGGCTGTCCAGGCAGGCTACCTGGTGGCATCATGGAGTGGCTGTCCAGGCAGGCTACCTGGTGGGTAGAACCTAGTTTACAATTGGTGAGAACTATTAGTACGAGTGTGTTTTTATGTACGTGTAAAGAACTTGCTAATGATGCTCATGGTGTAAATCCTTGTAAAATGTACTGATGTAATTGGTTAGGAAATTCGTGTAACAGGTAAGGAGGGGGGAGGGAGAGGTGACATACTGCCAAGGAACTTAGGGTGTCTCTGACGACATCAAAGTGTCACCAAGTGATTCGAGTTAGGGAGCACACGCAAGCAGGTAGGGAGTCATATAAACTACCCTTGGATGGTATGCTAACCATGAACAAGGCAAGTAGTTAGATATATCGTGGAATTATATTGTCTCGACTCTGATTTGTAATGTTCAGAGACATTAACTTATGTGGTAACGTCTCCTCATGTAACGTCTATGAGAGTCAGTACAAGGTAGGGTAGTACAAGGTAGGGTAGTACAAGGTAGGGTAGTACAAGGTAGGGTAGTACAAGGTAGGGTAGTACAAGGTAGGGTAGTACAAGGTAGGGTAATACAAGGTAGGGTAGTACAAGGTAGGGTAGTACAAGGTAGGGTAGTACAAGGTAGGGTAATACAAGGTAGGGTAGTACAAGGTAGGGTAGTACAAGGTAGGGTAGTACAAGGTAGGGTAGTACAAGGTAGGGTAGTACAAGGTAGGGTAATACAAGGTAGGGTAGTACAAGGTGTTACAAAATGACACGATATCTATTAATAATAGATATCTCCAGTGAACACTAGAAAGGAAAGCCCTTCTAGCATCCAGCCTGTTACTGGGCTTTTGCAACAAAGTCAGTATCCTGGTTCAGTTATCCGACTTATTATATAGATTAAGGGGATTGCAACTGATAGGGTACTAACCAAAGTAAATGATTTAAAAGATTTATTAACAAAGTGAGAAAATCTAGGGTAGCAAAGTAAATCAAATATAAAGATATTAATTAAGATATCAATTAGGTTAATTAGGAGGGTAGCTCCTACACTGCTCTCATATACAATAAGTCTGTGCTGAGGGCACATATATATATAAATGACTCAGAAGTACCATCAGGTACTATGTCAGTAATAACAATAATATATATATATATATATAATAATAAATGTGTGTACGAGTGTGCTCCCGGTAACTATAACTCGACTCAACCAGTGTACGACAGAACAACTTCTCATAAGCTAGCTGTACTAACAAATTGACAACCAGAACAGCTTGATTGTCTAGTAAAATGACCACTTCGCAGAACAGCACTATAACAGGCAACAGCAACACAGCATCGGAAACAAGGAGATACAAAATCGACCCTAACTGGGGACCATCAGTAGATCCTCCAAAACAGTCATAAAACTCCCTTTCTACTGAAACTAGGTTCAGCATAAACAATCCCAAACTGTGGCGGTGCACAGATGCCTTATCGAAGTAGGTCCTGAGCTATAGCTTGAGACCTGAGTTATCAAAGAGTGTCGAAGTGACATACAACTCAGAACAAAGTCGAATAATCACTGTCTAGTCTATTCTCTGTGAACAGAGTTACACAGAGTTCTGAGAAGTATGATTCGCCTCACCAACGAATTCATACTCTACCCAACAGAGTCTAATGTCGAGAACAACAAGAGTGAGGAGTTGACTCGACGAGGGCAGCAGGCCAGAGAGAGAGAGGGACGAGGAACAACCACCCAGCTCAGGTGTGTCCAGAGACTGACTCCTCCCCGCAACAAGACGCCGGCAGCATAACAGTAGTTTGCCTACACCAAGGCAGTTACTACACACTCTCGAGCACAACATAAAATATAATATCCTACCTAATATATATATAGCTAAGTTAAATAATAGTCTAATAATAATATAAAGCAAAATATTAACGATTTAGCTATAATCGAGAATATTCGCAATATAAAATTATAGAAAATTGAAATATACATTATATACATTGAGGC
>WNWK01014652.1:0-50563 GCA_009830355.1 Cherax destructor | reverse complement strand
ATCGCCCTCAACAGACCACTAGGCCTTTTCCTGGAGTCCCCTGTAGCCTCCATAGCCTCACAATCTCTCCCCTGTGCACTTCTACACCAACCTCCTGGACCTGAAGGCAAGGCCCACTCTCTGAGACGCCCATCACACTCGTCTCACTCTCGTCCTCTCTCACTCTGGATCCTGAGTCCACCAACCATGCTGTGTCCCTCACACACAGGACTGTCCAACAACAGTGGAAAATCCTCCAAAGCGGCTCAGACAAAACTAAGTTCACACTTTCCGGCAGAGCTACTTCTCCGTCTCCGCTGTCTCGCATCCTGGGTCACTCTGACAATGTTAGTACACGCTCATCTCTTCCTTATCAACAATGTCACCATTGTCACTTGGCACCACGCTCATATTTCCCCGTGGCGACTCATCCATAGTATCTCACGACCACCACTATCCTTCTCATACTATCAGTCAGCTCTATGTCTCTGTGGCCATCCGACTATCACATGCCGCGCCACATGTCCAGGTAATCACACAGGCGACACGTTCGAACTTGGCCTGCGTAAGTCACATAGACTTGCTGCCGAACTCTCTATCATGACGTATGAAGGTATCTGACGTTTGAGCGTCATTTTCAAAGAAATGAACCTTCTTGCAGCCCGGCATAAGTCCCTGTGCCACCGCCCACCGTGGCTGCATGGACGTCACCAAATTGACTGAAGACGTTTTTTTAATCAAATCTCAACGCTTTGAACGGATGCTTCGGACTCGATAAGTGTAGTACCGTGACACATCTAAGGCCTTTTTTGTGCAGCCGATTTTGTGGGGCTGAGGGAGGGATTATCTAGGTGGAGTGTACTGGTGTGGCCTGTTAGGTGGAGATGATTGTGTATTTGATATTTTTCGAAGCATTGTACAACCTACCAAAGCAACTTATGTTCCAAATTTGGAAATTAGATAGTAAAATAACCCTAAATGGATAAACACTTGATTAAAACATCTCAGATGCCAAGAGAGAGGTATATACAGGCGAATCAGAAGAGAGAGGGACAATAAAGGAACCAAAATATACAGCTAAAGAGAGAAATAAAAAACGGAATAAGAAAAGCCGAAAGAGATTATGATATGATACTAATGTCTCACGGGCATCAATGTCCATCCTCGAAGTTTTCTTTAGGTATACAGAAGTATGATTTGGTAGAAACTTAAAAGTTTCTCAGTGACAAATGCATTCAGCCTTAACAATTATTTTCTCTCGGTTTTCCCATAAAAAAATATAGGTCAGGACAAAAATAAGTAATGCAGTGTGACATGGTTCTCAGACAAATAGACAGATTAAAAAAAAAAAAAAAAATCACTGGGCCCTGATGAACTGTCCTCAAGAGTTATGAAGGAATGAAAGGCGGATCTTAGAAAATTATTTGTTAGTCTTTTCAAGAATTCACTACAAACTGATATTTCGCCGGATCAGAGAAAAAAATGGCAAATGTGATATCTATTTACACAGTGGACGATGAGCCATTATTTTCGAATTACTGACCAATTAGCCTGTCCTCCATTGTAGGAAAATCGATGGAATCAATAATTGCCAAAGCTATTTGAAGCCACCATGAAAGATACTAATTGATGAAAGGGGCGTTTTGGCTTACAAATTTACTAAATTTTTCACTAAGATATTTGAGAAGTAATTCCTAATAATGCATACGATACTGTGGTGATGAAAGTAGAAGCACACGGAACAGAAGGGAATATTTTTTTATTGGATCGAGGCGTGGTTGACCGATATTCAACAGTATACCTGGAGTATACCTGGAGAGGGTTCCCGGGGTCAACGCCCCCGCGGCCCGGTCTGTGACCAGGCCTCATTGCATTACAAGTGGTGTTCCACAGGAACACCACTGGTCGTTCGCAATATACTTGAACGACATAGAGGAGGGGGAAAAAATTGCTGCATAGGCAAGTTGCTGACAACACTAAAATAGGCAGTCTGATAAATTCTGATGAGAACTCCGGAGAACTACAGAAAGAACTGAATAGTTTATGCATTTGCCGGAGAAATAGAAGTAGTTTAATGTTGACACATTTCAGGTTCTAAGCCTGGAAAAAAAAACATGGCACTTATAAACCAAATAATGTAGATCTCAATCACTCTGATTGTGTTGCAAAGCAATATGAGCTTTATGAGTTTGTGTTACAGGTAACGCTGATGCCTCTCGTGCCCTATTTGATCAAGTTTATAGTAGAGACACCACTCCTGCAACACTACGACCTATCATCTTTGAGAGTGATCATCACGGGTGGCCCACGCTGCAGCCTTCGCTTGCAACAACTCTCAAACAAAAGGTAATCACAATGAAATGCGTGATCTCAAATATGAAAAAAATACCCTATAGGAAATAGGAAATAAACGCTGAGAGCTTTCATGTGCTTACACATATCTTCAGAGGAACAGGAAGATGAGGCACCCCGAGGTGACACCTCACTCAAAGAAATTGAAAACACCTCACACAAACAGGTCCCGCACGAGCATAACCCACGAATACATATATGGAATGGGTGGTAGACTACTAAAAGCAGTTAAGAGTTTTTATGAGGATTGTGAGTCTCAGATTAGAGAATGTAGGAGAGAGGAGGTTATTTCCCAGTAAAAGTAGACCTTAGACTGGGATGCGTGATGTCACCATAGTTGTTCAATATATTTATAAGTGGGATTGTAAGAAACGTGAATGGTCGGGTGTTGGCAAGAGGTGTGGGATTAAGAGGTAAAGAATCTAACACTAAGTGGGAGTTGTCAGAGTTCCTTTTTGCTGGTGACACTGTGATTTTGGGAGATTCTGAAGTTGCAGAGGGTGGTGAACAAATTTGGAAGGGTATGAAAAAGAAGAAAATTAAAAGTGAAAATGGACAAGAGGAAGGTGATGACGATAAAAAATATAGGTAATGAAAGATTGATTGTTAGATTGGAGGAAGGAAGTATGGAAGAACTTAATGAATTCAGGCATTTGGGAGTGAACTTGTCATCAGATGGGCCTATGAAAGACGAGGTGAATCATAGAATTAATGAGGGGAAGAAAAAGGTGAGTGAATGCACTGAGGAGTCAGTGGAGACAGAAAATGTTATCCATGGAGGGGAATGTACGAGAGTACAGTGGTACGAACGCTCTTATATGGGTGTGAAGCATGGGTAGTGAATGTTGCAAACAAGGAGAAGGCAGTGGAGATGTCTTGTCTGAGAGCAATGTGCTGAGTGAATATAAAGCAGAGACTCAGTAGCTTGGAGATTAAAAGGTGCAGAGTTTCTTAAAGCATTATCCAGGAAGCTGAGAAAGAATTGTTGAGGTGGTTCGAGCATTTAGAAAGGATGGAACAAAATAGAATGTCTTGGAGGGCGGACAAATCTGTAGAGGAAGGAAGGAGGGATAGAGGTCGTTCTAGGAAAGGTTAGAATAGGGATAAAGGAGGTTTTATGTGTGTCTTCACCGCTAGGAGACGAGCTTTGTCCTTTATATATGTATATGTGTGTGTGTGTGTGTGTGTGAGTGTGTGCAAAATCCACTGTGAAATATCAAGGAGCTGTTCCTTAATAATGTGAGAAATCACGAAATCGCTTGGAATTTCACTATTTTTTTTCTCAGTGGTTTTTCCGCATATTGTCATATCACCTGTTTACTCTGATCTTATTACACACACATATACACATTCACACACACATTATATACATATATATATATATATATATATATATATATATATATATATATATATATATATATATATATATCTGCATGCGGAGGTAAAAAAGTATTTATAGTTGAGGTGGCAAAAGGAAAAAACAGGACGCACGATAATCATATGTAAAATCATAAAAATATATAAGAACTAATAAAATTATTTCTTTATTACACTCAACGTATAGAACAAGAGACAACGGAGAGCAACTTAAGAAAAAATAAAGTAGAAAGTATTTTAAAATGATATTTTCAGAAGACGGAACATAATGAGCATAGATCTGTCCTTATAGTTTCAAATACGAAATTAAACAGAATTCAAATTGTATTTGTCAAGGAGCACGGTGGGGCTCGAAGAAGGCTACCAATAGGTATATTAAGTACAGAGATTGTCCATCCTATATTTAAACCGATGGAGTTCCGAATAGCCAAACCACTCACCGCATACTACGTTCAGCACAATCCTCAGTTTCGCCACCAAATGAAAATTAGAATTCAGGCAATATATAATTTGTTAAGGAAGTTATAGGGGCATCTTTTTGGATTTGTTGAGGTATGTAAGACGTCTGTTTAAAAAGAAATTATGGATTTAAGTTAATGGTGGGCTTTTTTTTCAACAATTGAACACAGAAGTGTTTAATATATACGGGATGACTGAGGCAAGAGCCCCACTACTCAGTTGATTACAACATCCAGCTTCAAGGAAGGCCGCGTGGGCAAGGTGCAGCCATACTTTCAGTTAAAGGTAACGTTAACTTCCTTGAGTTATAGATTTATATATACTAGGAATGTGTCAAATTATCGGTATCGGCCATTTTTACTGTATCGGTATTGGTTAAAAACCTGGCCGAGACTTTTTAAATTATTAATATTACATGTTTGCTTGAAAAAATCAACGTTAACACTTTTCCCCCACGATTTTGAGTTACTCGTACACTGACACACACACACACACACACACACACACACACACACACACACACACACACACACACACACACACACACACACACACTATAGAATATAATCCGAGCAAACACATTCAAGCCCCTGATGATGTGTTCATAGCAAGACGAAAGGCCTAGAGCTATCATTCAACTCCTCCCGTGATTGTTTTGCATTTTGCATCGTTTGTTCGCGATTTTTTGTACACACACACACACACAACCCCGATGGCATGGTGGCTAGCGCTCTTGCTTCACGCACGGAGGGCCCGGGTTCAATTCCCGGCTGGGCCGAAACATTTCGAAGTGTTTCGTTACACACACACATACATACAACAGGCCTAGTGTCTAATCGACATGTGTCTAGGACACAATGGAAACTAACCGTGATGAGGTATCACAGTGGGCGCCGGTGACGAGCGGTGTACCGCAGGGGTCAGTCCTAGGACCAGTGCTATTCTTGGTATATGTGAATGACATGACGGACGGGATTGACTCAGAAGTGTCTCTGTTCGCAGATGATGTGAAATTAATGAGGAAAATCACATCGGAGGAAGACCAAGCAGGACTTCAAAGAGACCTGGACAAGCTTGACATCTGGTCTAGCAACTGGCTTCTCGAATTTAACCCCACCAAATGCAAAGTCATGAGAGTCGGAGAAGGGCAAAGAAGACCGCTGACAGAGTACTGTCTAGGTGGACAAAGGCTACAAACCTCATCAAAGGAGAAAGACCTTGGGGTGAGTATAACGCCAAGCACGTCTCCGGAAACACACATCAACCAGATAACCGCGGCAGCACATGCGCGACTGGCAAACCTAAGATTAGCGTTCCGTTACCTTAACAAGGAATCGTTCAAGACACTGTACACGGTGTACGTCAGGCCCATACTAGAGTATGCAGCACCAGTCTGGAACCCACACCTGGTCAAGCACGTCAAGAAATTAGAGAAAGTGCAAAGGTTTGCGACAAGGTTAGTTCCACAGCTCAGGGGAATGCCATATGAAGTAAGGTTGAGGGAAGTAGGACTAACAACACTGGAGGACAGAAGGTATAGAGGAGACATGATAACGGCATACAAAATACTGCAGGGAATCGACAAGGTAGATAGTGACAGGATGTTCCAGAGAGGGAATACAGAAACAAGGGGACACAACTGGAAGCTGAAGACTCAGATGAGTCAAAGGGATGTTAGGAAGCACTTCTTCAGCCATAGAGTAATTAGGAAGTGGAATAGTCTAGCGAACGATATAGTGGAGGCAGGAACCATACATAGTTTTAAGACAAGGTATGATAATGATAAAGCTCATGGAGCAGAGAGAGCAGAGACCCAGTAGCGGACAGCGAAGAGGCGGGGCCAGGAGCTGAGTCTCGACCCCTGCAACCACAATTAGGTGAGTACACACACACACACACACACACACACACACACACACACACACACACACACACACACACACACACACACACACACACACACACACACACACACACACACACACACACCACTTCGGGTATTGGCCGAAAATTGTACATTTAATAACTTCATGTCACTATCAATGATCTTTTCGTTATCCACTACCATCGTAATTCCAGCGTCTCTTGGTTGAATAATGGTCAGACGATTAGGCTTTCTCACTTGTCTTCGTTTGTTTTACAAAATGTCACTTTGAATTTTTTCATTTGCACTCTTTTCAATTGAAGAAACATAGCAGATAGCCAATCTTTCTGTACTTAAGCATGAGTAGTAACTCACTGAAGAAAAGTCTCAAAACCAGTCTGTTACGCAAAGCCTATCTCCACCGCCTGAATCTTTTAGAAGTCATGTCTCGAATAAGACGATCCTCAGTAATATTGAAGTAGAGTAAGTTCAGCCGGAGTGAACTTAGATTTAGAATGTATCTTATCATTGATTAAAAATTTACTTCTGTTTCTTATTTCACAGCATTTTCTGTGTGCAAATTGTTAGATACATAAACTTTCAATTATGTCCGCAATTTCTCTGTCAAAAATGGAATCAATAATTTTGTCCATTGTACACACAACTGAGATACTCTAATTGTCTCGTCTAGACAACTGAGTTATTGTGTCATACTCCAGCCTCTGAGACAAAATATATTGTCCATCTGAGTCAATTTATAATGTAAATATATTACATATTTTCTTGTAGATATTTTAGAGTTAATTAAATTCTACAGCCAGAAAAACCCATATATGAAAGGAAAAGTCACTGCTACTCATAGATTATTATTATAATCAAAAAGTAGCTCTAAACCTACAAGAGTCATACAGCGCAGTGCTACATGTAGCCGAGAAGTTGTGTTGTTACATACGGAGGCAACTTTTATCTTTGACACTGGCTGATTTATTTCACACCTTTAGGAAAGTCACACCAAGCTCAAATTTCTTAGCAATCATTCAGGATGTTAGTAAAATCTTCAAACTCGGTGAATTGGTGATGAATTCTTATGTTTTTCTTCAGCTGTCATTAAACAAGCTAGAATTCCATAACCCCACAGTGGCTAATGACGAAAAACCTATTAAAAGCCTTTTGATTTAATAATACATCTCGTGGATCCACAGGTCGTGTGTCTTCATATAAACAGCTGGCAGGTGGTATCCAGGTTGTTGACTCCATACCAAGGTCTCACACGGGAAAGGTTCTCAAGAAACTGCTGAAGAAGGGCAGGGTGAGTCCGGCTGCCAAACTGTGAGTTACTGAAGAATTCCAGAGAGCTGGAGCTACTAGCTTGAGAATTACGTAAGCGTTCCAGCCCCAATTGCTGAGCACCAGCAGCAGGAGCAACTCTGGCAATAAACGTTGAATTGTGCCTAACATATTTTTTAATCAAGGTTATTTACTCGGGTATACTTTACATGCCTTCCTTTCAGTGTAAAATTTCGTTTAATGAAAAATTACTAAGATATTCCAGATACTGAAAAGTTGTAAACCGTGTATAATGTTTTCGATATATCTGCCTCATCTCAACGAATATTAATGTTTTAATGGAACAGTGAAATTATTATGTAATGAAAACAACTTAACTGTGCATTAAACTCTTGGATGGCCTACTTACCCTACACTTTCCACTTCTGAACTTCTTGAATTTCTGTTCAGGGTGACTTCTCTTTTTGGATGGATCTGTCGTTACAAAAGAATTCAGAAAAAACCGCATTCAGGAGAGGAACCTATGATGACTTTCTGGTCCGTCTTGGTCCAGTGTTAAGTAAAAACTTAACAATGGCATATATACAATACTGTAGTAGTAGTAGTAGTACTAGTTGGAGAAGTAGTGGTAGTAGTAGTGGTATTATTGTAGACGTAGTGATGGTTGACGTAGAATTAGCGGCAGAAATAGTTGTAGTAATGATAGTAGCAGCAAAGGTAGCAGTAGTGGTAGTAACAATTAAATATTTTGGTGAATTGTTGCAGTCACGGTATAGACCCTGTACTTAAGCATATCATTCTTTGTAATAATTTTGAAGTTCACCTTTCTTTTAAATTCCTCTTTGGTTATTATGAAGCTACCATTATTGCTTCCAGGCATCGTAAAAATTAGCTTAATTTTCTCCTCGACTGATTTGCTAAACAAGTCATTTCCTCTTCCTTTCCCAATTCCTTAAATTCAGGTCACTAGGCACTTCCTTTACCAATCATCACCGATTTTTATTCAAATAGCTCATACTATCTACTAAGTCTCAATCTGGGGATCCTTTTTTTTTCACCCTCCGTCAACATCAACTTGTTCTGTTTTCCTTTTTCCCTCAGATAATATCTGCATCCTTCTCACTACCATTGCTCTCGATAATGCTCACCTTAATTCGAATGTACACGCTAATTCCTTTCAGAATAAACTACACAGTCTTATTTCTAACAGTCCCTGGTCCAAATTCTCTCTCGCTGTGTTACTAATCTTTCCTCTTTCACGTTTTCCTTACATCAGTTTGAACTTCACTTTCAGAGTATTCCTGTCCTGTCTACTATTCGCGTAACTCTCATTCCTGCCTTGATATACCTTTTTTTTTCTAAGAATCAGCACTATCCTCGTCGTTATCAACATGGCAGACATTGGTCTGAGACACTCCCACGACAGGAAGCCAAGGCCGGGCCACCTCTTGGAAAAGGCCCGGGCAGGGCGATTATACCGGCGAATCTACAACAGAAAAGTAAGAATGGAACTACGTCAGTCTCTTAGTCCCCAATATGTATTACTACTACTGAACTACTACTCTACTACTACTACTACTACTATTACTACTACTTGTACTATTACTACGACTATACTACTACTACTACTATGACTATACTACTACTATGACTATTCTACTACTATGACTATTCTACTACTACAATACTACTATTACTACTACTATACTACTGCTACTAATACTACTACTAATAATAATACACTGCTACCACTACTATAACCACCACCACCACTACTACTGCTACAATACTGCTAATACTACCTCTACTACTACTACTAATACTTCTACTGCTACTACGACTATACCACTAGTACTACCTCTACTACTACTACGAGTATACTACTAAAACTACTACACTAATACTGTAACCATCACTACTACTGCTACTAATACGCTACTACTATAACCACCACCACCACTATTACTACAATACTGCTAATACTACCTATACTACTACTACGACTATCCTACTACTACTATGACTATCCTACTACTACACTACGACTATACTACTACTTCTATTACTACTACTATTCTACTACTATTACTACTACTATTCTACTACTATTACTACTACTATTCTACTACTACTACAACCACCACCACTTCTCCACTCTCCCCTTACCGCTAAGTACCGTCTTTAGGCCTTTTCTACTTTTCTCACCTCAGTTATGAATTGATCGTGGTCCAGGAAGGAGCAAAACATCGTCATAAACGTCCTCTCCTACGTCCTGGTTTTTGTCGAATTGTTCCAGCCACGTTTTTGTATCTTTTTATTCTTTATTTCGTGGCTTAACCATTACGCGCCAGTGGCTTAACCATTACGCGCCAGTGGCTTAACCATTACGCGCAAGCCTAGCGCGTCCATGATTCATTACCTGGTCCAACTTAGAGACAATTATTATTCTGAGAGATTTTTATTAATCAGCGGATATATTCTACCCACATCATCTGGAAGTATATCACTAAATCAGTAATTATTCCTGCATCTTCTGACTCCAGAAATCGTCAGTCAGTCGCCCACATGAATGCACAGACTCAGAAATTATTAGAACTTCCCAATAAATTTCATATGTTACTAATTGTTTGATAAATTGTGTATCTGTTAACTCTGAACTAAAGCTTTTACTGGAACTAGGCTTGAAAGCTCAAATTGGAAAACCGTTTTAGCTGGCAATTTACCTGAAACAGTTTTAATCCTCAATCCTGTAGATCCCATGGGAGTTCAAAAAAAAAAAAAAAAAAAATACTGAAGCCTTTACAATACAGTCACCTGTGTCAGAGTTATCAGATGCAAAATCTGGTGCCTATAAATAATTCATCAGTAAATTATTATTATCATCATGGCGAATGATGATGACGACTACCCTATGACCGTCGCAGACTGAGTGGGTCACGAGAGGAAGGAAGCAAGGATTAGGGGAAAGGAAGCAAGGATTAGGGGGAAGGAAGCAAGGATTAGGGGGGAGTAAATGGAGAGTGAGTAGAAAGAAATATTTAAGAATGAAAGGAAAATGCAGAATTAAAATATATAGCAATAAAAGCAGATTACTGAAAAAAAGGATAAGAATTGGGAATCAAGACTGGGGAATATGTGGAGGTAAATTATAAAACAAAATGTGTGAGAAAGAGAGAGAAAGTAAGTTTTCAGGAGGACGCAGCAAGCGAGTGGGAGGAAAGTGAAGACAGGTCTCAAGGATAAGGAAGAACAATGAATGAGGGAGACAATGATAGCTGAAGGATGGTGCAATGGAGAGAGAGAGAAATTATGATAAATACGAACAGAGTGCATGATATATTGCTGATAATGTGTATAAATTTAAAATTATATTATTATTTTAAAGATAGCGAAATTTTCCGTTTATAAGATATAAAAGGCACAATCATACAAAATAAAGGTTAATAATTCAAGAAAATCGAGTTTTTAACACCGCTGAATTTGTAGACCAAAGGCTGACAGCCTTCCTTAAGTCATTTGAAAGCCAAAGCCAAATTGAATATGACCCAGAACAATCATTTAACACTTAAGTAACTATCTATTGTCTATTTTAATTCACTTTAAGATCGATCCACGCTCCCATTCGATCCTCCTAAACATAAATATCGTGTCAGTTTTGTAAAAACAGTCAAATGGGTGACTGTTGAAAGCTCCTTTAATGGGAAAGATTAAAAAAAATGATCCAATCCAAATGTGTTTCCTATATGTTGTTAGAGTATCTCAATGTAAACTAAATGAACCTATATAAATATATTTCTAAAAAAAAAGATTTGCCGGAAATCCGAAAATACGACACCAACTCAAATGCAGGCCTAGAACGGTAGGGCAGGCCAACATTTGGCATTGACACTGGAAAGACCCAAATGTTAAAGTCCAAATACGTATTTTTCTAATTTATTATGCAAACATACAATCCCAAAATAATAAATAAAACGTATTTCCAACCATTATGAAGTTATTCAAAAAAATATAAGAAAGAACGAAACATCAGCATTTTAACAAGGGATATAGTATCTCGTAATACCAGTTTTCATGGATTCCGTGAGAACAGTCAATATAAAAGACTCTTACTCAGAATGAAAGTCGATGAAACCATTTTTATCCTTCATTATTCAGAGATTTACCTTGCATGTGAAGCAGGCAAAAGTGGATGCAACTGGATGTTTCTTTGTGCTGCAGTGCTTGCATGTAAATGCCATTGCAAGCCGTGACTAGTGAGGTTGGCGCTGCATCATCACGCTGGTAGGTACCCGCAAGCCTGACAAATTAAGATCATCACTGTCTACAATGGAAGCATTGGAAGTACTTGGTGAAGGATCTGATCTTATGCACAATCTCGGCTTTTGGCCTGTGGATCTTGCACGGGTAGAGATATAAAGCCTGTAAATCTTCAGTGTCTTTCATTAACCTTTAGTGACCAACAATCATCCCTGTAAACAAACTATATACGTATTGTGTATTGTTAGTTATGCATCTAATAACGTTTAAATTTCATTGGTGTTTTATGCATATGCTCCAACATGTTACTTTTGTCACTACCTGCATTATAGTTTTTGATTATTGCAGGCCAATAGGTTCTTTATTATATTTTTCAATATGAATCACAGGTTGGCCCACTACATCAATATAATCCACTATTGTGAATTATATTGTAACGTCTAGTATAATTTAGGTTATCTTTTGATTGTTCTACAAGTTGGACCAGCTGATGAACCATGATAACGTTAGTCTTGTAAATAATGGAAAAGACATCGGTGTTCAAGGCCACTAAAATGACAGATCCAACCAAGGAGAGATAAGGCTCTAAATTAGCCATATTTTTATGGTCCTCTACTTTCCTGAAAAGTGGGAAATGGATAGGGTAAGCCATACAAGGGTGATGCTTACTCAGTTTATTATTACATAATATTTTCACTGTTCAATAACAAAGAATCATAATGAAGGGGCTTGATGCAGTTTTAAAATTCTTCATATATCTTATTTCGTAGCAATTCCCCACTGCACGATATCTTAATGTAAAAATTTAGCAGAGAAAATAAACAACACTAAACTTTAATTAAGAACAATGTCATGTACAATTCAATGATTGCTACCAGAGTTGTTCATTTCGTTGGTGGTCGTTAGTCGGTGCTGGAAAACTAATGTTAAACAAGAGTATCCTCTCCGTATCTCTTGCTAGATGGATATATTCTGTAACTCACAGTTTAGCAGCTGGATTCTCAAGGTTCTTCTTCAGTAACTTCTTGAGGATCTTACCAGTAGGAGATTTTGGCAGGAAGTCAACAATCTGAACACCACCTGTCAGCTGTTTATAGGAAGACACTCGACCTGCAGATCCATGGAAAGTATTATTAAATCAAAATATTTTGAATTACTTTACCGCTGTTAGTGTCTGAGGTGCCAGGGGATTCTAGATCACTTCATGGTAGCATAAGAACATTACAAATATTTGTGACCAATTTAGTGGGACAAAGGATTTACTGGCACCTTGAATATTATCTAAAGAAATTGAACTAAGGTCACCCTCCTGAAAGTGTGGGCTAAATTCGCTAAGTGGCGAGATTTAACTTTACGTATAGAGATGGTTTTCCCTTCCAAATACAAGTTTTTCTAGTCGGTGTTTTGAATTATGAGCCCCCCTCCTCTCTCTCTCTCTCTCTCTCTCTCTCTCTCTCTCTCTCTCTCTCTCTCTCTCTCTCTGCACTTTATAATTTACTTCTCAGAATATAAGGAATGACAGAATACATCAGAAGTCAAGAATAAGAAATATTTATATGAAAACCAGTAATTAAGTTATACATCAAATAAAGTCACATCAAATAAAGTCGAATTGAATTTAAAAATTTACTCCAAGTTTATTCTGAGAAATAAATAACTGAAAACTGATTAAGAAATAAATGTCTAATCAACTGTCAGATACATTCATAATCCTACTATTATCCGAAGAATCAGTACGGACGATAAACAAAAATCCCCCCCCCAAAAAAAAAAAAAAAAAAAAATCCTGTTCCTCATCCTCATATCAGACATAGACAGAGATGTAATCCACAGCACCGTGTCATCCTTTGCAGACGATACTAGGATCTGCATGAGACTGTCATCTATTGAGGACACGATTAACCTCCAAGAAGATATAAACCAAGTTTTCCAATGGGCAACGGAGAACAATATGATGTTCAATGAAGACAAATTCCAACTACTCCGTTATGGAAAACTGGAGGAGATAATAACTAGAACAGAGTATACTACAAACTCTGATCATACAGTAGAGCGGAAAAATAATGTGAGGGACCTGGGAGTGGTAATGTCTGAGGATCTCACATTCAAGGATCACAACAGTGCCACGATCACAGCTGCAAAGAAAATGATAGGATGGATAATGAGAACGTTCAAAACAAGAGATGCTAAGCCAATGTTCAGCTATGTTCAGCTATCAAAACTTTAGGGCCCAATCTCTGGACCCATTATGTACCTCTGTAATCTGTAAATACTTTTGTAACTTCTCATGATTGTGACCAGATCTACCTGAGTTCATTACCTTTGTAACTTGCTCAGCTATCAAAACTTTGGGGCCCAGTCCCTGGAACAATTATGTACCTCTGTAATCTTTTGACTACCGGCCACAGGATGGGTATGGGGTGCATAATAAAGATATTAAACTAACTAAACAAGCCAATGATGATCCTTTTCAAATCACTTGTTCTCTCTAGGCTGGAATACTGCTGTACATTAACATCTCCGTTCAAAGCAGGTGAAATTGCAGATCTAGAGAGTGTACATAGAACCTTTACTGCACATATAAGTTCCATCAAACACCTCAACTACTGGGAACGCTTGGAAGCACTTGACTTGTACTCGCTGGAACGCAGGCGAGAGAGATATATCATAATATACACTTGGAAAATCCTAGAAGGAATGGTCCCGAATCTGCACACACAAATCACTCCCTACGAAAGTAAAAGACTGGGCAGGCAATGCAAAATACCCCAATGAAAAGTAGGGGCCCAAGACTGTTCAACAGGCTCCCACCATGCATAAGGGGAATTACCAATAGACCCCTGGCTGCCTTCAAGAGGGAGCTGGACAGATACTGTATTGATAAAGCCACTGGATGGCGAAACGTCTACAATAAAGATTTCCAGATGTTACACATGTGTCTAATTTTCAAGTAAGTTTATTCTTTTCTCTGAGGATGAGGGTCCCCAGCACAGTTCCAGAGGTGGTACCTCCCTATATTTTGTTCATAGATATATATATATATATATATATATATATATATATATAGTGAATCTGTCACTAGAGGATCAGCAATGGGAGCGGGCAACCCTCCCAGTGCGACTGGGAGGTATAGGGGTGCGCAAAGCAAGGCAGGTAGCGTTACCTGCATTTCTGTCATCGTGTTTGGCTTCCAGTGGATTAGTCAAGAGGATTGTCCCTGAACGTTTGAGAGGGGTGGTGGGAGCTCAAGACCCCAAGTTCATTGAAGCAGCAGTGCAGTGGGACATCCTGGCAGACTCCTCCAGTAGACCAGCTCCTCCCAAAGAGCACAAACAGTCCCACTGGGACAAACCGATCATGGAAAAAATTTCCAACACAATGCTCACCAACGCTTCAGGAAAGGACAAAGCTCGTCTCCTAGCGGTGAAGGAACCAACAGGATGCTACCATTTCTTTGCATGTTCCCAATCTCTTGGGCTCGACTCGACCCACAGGCCTTCGAATCTGGAATTTGCTCTTCCCATAGCGCCCATACTCACCGAACATAGTTTGTATTTGCGGCAGAACTGCGGCGCCATCCTGGACTTCATGGTTACTGTGTCACATCAGAAGGAAGGATGGCAGACATGAGGAGGTCAATGATATCAACTAAAGAAGTCCCACAGCTTGTCCTTGCTCAACATGGTACTCCAATGCAGAGGTCTGATGAAGTCAAAAGCGTCTGATGGAGCTTCACCATGCTACCCTGAAGGATGGTAAAGCAGATTAGTAGGACTACAACCTGTACTGCACATTGGTCAGAACACCTCACACGGGCGCAGCACTCCTTGCAAGGGGTGGAGCTGCCAGCACAGGGAACAAGAAGACCCGAAAATGAAGGACCTTCCCTCTGCTATAACTTCATCCCAATAGTGGTCGGAGACCCAATGAAGCAGGGGCAAGTGTCTCAAAGTTTCTCCAAGGCTAGGTGGAAAACTCATCATAGAAACCAAGGACCAAGGGCGACCAGCCTGTTTCAGAGACTCAGGTTGCGATCCAGAGGTAAATGCCTCGCAGTATTCTTGGGACGCGGTCCCGCCGAGTTGAGTGAAGTATTTGACATTTAGCTCTGAGTTGTTATCTATGTTGTTTTACTCCATTGTATTTTGTATTTTGTCTTGAAATAAAGTTTGTATAAAAAAAAAGATGGGTAGTAGAAGTGGAATTCAAATTTAAAAGATCTAAATATTCTTCCTTGAAGTCTTTATCCACTTCTCCGAGGCAATGGGTCCTACAATTGACATAGAGGTGGACCCCATCTATATATATAAAAATATATATATATATATATATATATATATATATATATATATATATATATATATATATATATATATATATATATATATATATATATATATATATATACTTTTAATCATGATAAACTGAATAGATTTTATTTTATTAACAATAGTAAGATATTATGCAAAAGTTTAAATAAATATAATTCAGATTTAGCGCTTTACCTGAAGTCCTTTAATTATTATATATATATTATATATATATATATTATTATATATATATATATATATATATATATATATATATATATATATATATATATATATATATATATATATATATATATATATATATATATATATATATATATATATATATATATATATATATATATATATATATATATATATATATATATATATATATATATATATATATATATATATATATATATTAGTATTAGGAGTTTCGGCGTCAATTTTCATTTTTTTTAAAATACTTGAGATTCTATTTTTTTTAGTGCTGCATTGGTGAGAGGAAACTTGTGATCTTGAGGTCCGTAATAACTTACTGGCAACAAACTGTTGTAGTTGACTCGAGTCAATGGAGGCACCGGGTCTGAGTACCACGAAGGCCTTGGGTGCCTCTCCTAATCTATCGTCTCTCACCCCCACCACCGCTGCTTCAGTCACGTCAGTGTGAGTCAACAGTAACTTCTCCAGCTCAGAGGGCGACACCTGACAAAAGTGCTCGTTCACTATTTTGATTAAACTTAAATTGTCCTTCAAAACACCGTATGAATATATCAGAAAAATATTTTTTTTTTAATTTGTATTTTATTACCAATAGTGTGAAGATATTTTGCAAAAGTTTAAATAAATATAATTTAAGATTTAGCTCTTTACCTGAAGTCCTTTAACCTTAATTAGTTCTTTAATTCTGTCTGTGATGTAAACGAAGTCATCATGATCGAAGTATCCGATATCGCCCGAGTGTAACCATCCTTCAGCATCAAGGGTCTCAGCAGTGGCGGCGGCGTTGTTGGCGTAGCCTAACATTATGCTGGGTCCTTGATGACACACCTCTCCTTCCTGGCCTGGCCCCAACATCTCTCCAGTCTCCACATCCACAACCTGAGATTCAGTATTTTCATTATTTTATTTATATGCTTCTCTTCTTTCGGATTAACTCAACCCTAACATGATCTTTCGAAAACATTAAAAAAACATACTTTGTACATATCAGTTCATTGCAATGTTTTGCAGAAGTAACCTAACAAAATGGAGGAATATACAAAGATTATCATGTTAGTAGCAAACTATGAGAGTTGTCAATGATTGACAATATACATGTGAGGGTTTTGATGACTGAGAAAAAATGTAGTCTAATCACAGCATCCAGCATTTTGTGTGAATACAAGAGCTAGCTGCATGAGGCAGGTTCGCGATTTTGACTAACTGTAGGGTGAAACACCTGGAAATGTTTTTCGAAAATTGCTAGTACAAACTGGGACAGCTGAAATATTACACATCATAGAGAGAAAAGAGAGAAAAAACAATTGAAGCTGCTCTTATTGAAACAAAATCAAATTTCAACCCTCTGTAAGGGAATTGTATCTGTAAAGCAGTTCTAAAATTTTTTGGAGAAATACATCCCAATTTCAGAAGTACATCTAGCACAACCACAAAAGCAAAGAATGACTGTTCTACGTCTAATAGCCAATAGAGGATACATAATTACCCTACCTAGCATAGATTTGCCGTGAACAGCTCCAGTTTATTGTTCTATTTTGTCACCCAGTGAAAAGAACAACTTGAAAATCCCCTTATTCATAGTTTTATATTAACTAATAATATTTTTAATTATATTTATTCTCGTAACCTTTACAAAAGTGGTGAAAGGAAGGAAAAATTAACTTTAAAAATCGAGGGTGAACTGGTGCTCAAACGGGAGAAATAACGCAAAGTACCAATTTTTATATTGTTTTTATTAGCCAATTTTGCTTTTAGTTTACTCCAAATCATCAAAGTAATCGAGGAGTGTTAAACCATCCTCATTCATAACAACATCGATTTTAATGAGACAACAACTGGTACTGGCACGACCCACAACACTAATGATGAGACAACTGGAACTGGTACGACCCACAACACTAATGTGACAACAACTGGTACTGGCACGACCCGCAACACTAATGAGACAACTGGAACTGGTACGACCCACAACACTAATGTGACAACAACTTGTACTGGCACGACCCGCAACACTAATCATGAGACAACAACTGGTACTGGCACGACCCATAACACTAATGATGTGACAACAACTAGTACTTGCATGACCCTCAACACTAATGATGAGACAACTATTGGTACTGGCACAACCCTCAACACTGATGTAAGCTGTAGTCCCACACCACGTGCTTGCCGTCTGTCCAGGCTTGAAGGGTGATTCCATCTGGACGCTTTTGTTTGCCATCAGATCTGAATAGTTGGGGTACCTCCCTTATTGCTAGGCATACGGCTTTTCCGAGGCTTCTCTTGATGATGTTATTAACCTCTTCATGCCTTGCAAACGTTCCCTCGTCTCTAGGGCAAACAAGACCATGGTAACCGAATTAGTCTGTCGATTCACTGCCGCAAATACATCTGTGTTCTGCGAGAATAGGGGCGGCAAGGCGAAGGCAACACCAGTGCGAATGATCTGTGAGTCGAGATATGCGCCAAGGGAACAGTTGGGGACAGCCAACAGGACATCCCCTGAATGAGGAGTTCTCATTGCAGTGTGACTTTTTGCAGTTTTTTGAGGGAGACGGTCTGGTTTCAGAGCCTGTTGGATAATCTCAGAGCCTGGCTCTGTCACTGAACTTTTTGTCATGAATTCCATCATTGTCCATAAGGTGTTCAGTGATAATCGCTGCTACAAGTTCATTGGACGCCATACTTGAAGACAGGAAAACAGGTAGTGCAATTTGTGATGCCTTGCGGACACTACTACAACCTAGTCTGACTGGAAGTGTAGTTTTTTTCCCATTGCGCGTATTCTAAGGTAAGGTTAATTAAGTACTTTGGTAAAAATATGCCTCAGGATACTGTTGTATTCATTATACAAGGTTGCACATCTTAGGAAATATGTTAGACTTAAGCACCTTGTGAGAAGGTACAAAGCATCGTGGGTGTCAAAATTGCCTATTCGTTGTTCCATCATTTTCAACTCTTCCACTTTCTTCCTGAAGTTTGAGTCAATGACATAGTTACCAAAGGTGCACCAAGCAAGACGCTATTTGTGGGGGCAATGACTGGTAGTCGCATCAATCACTTGTTGATTGACTGAGATTATTTCACATTCGTCTGGATTAAGGATGAATCCCATTTCCTGTCTCTGTCATCACCTGGGCATGATCATCGAGAAGGGACTCGTTTGTGCTCGCCAGTGTGCCATCATCCAGGAACCAGATGTTTAGCTCTCTGGTCAGCCTGACAGCGATTTCCCTAACTGCTATACAGAAGAGAAATGGGGCAAGAAGCTCCCCTTGCTGGACACCCTCTGATGACGTGATTTCATATTCTTCAAATAGGAGCGTTGATTCCTTGCTATATCCAGCTGAAAGTAAAGGAGAGAGACCAGGGAAATGTTCTTGTACAGCTGTTAATACCACGTCTCTTATTAGGAGATTAAATGCATTCCTGAAATCTAATTTTACCATCGCAGTGTCCTCAGGCAGATTGTTAATATACGCCCTAGTTGCATGAACTGCTGCTTTGCTTACTTGAGGAACCCCCAAGCCAAGCTGGTTTGTTGAAGCATCATGGACGCCTCTGTGCGGATACTCTGGACAGCAGCTCTGGAAACGAAGCAGCAGAGCGTGTTGCCCATACTAACTGAACCAATTCCTCTATCCTTTTTTTTTTTTAAAAAGAAAAAAAGTGATGAACGAAAAAAAGAAAGATTTAATTATGTCAGGAATCAGACCAGCCAAGGCGTTGTTAATGAACCTTGTGATCTCCAATAGAGAACTGGATTAACCATTTTTTTTAAATGCTTGAGTCTTGTTCCAGTGTAGCTCCCCAGAAGAACCAGACGGGAACAACATAATTGCTTTGTAAACATCTGAGTCTTGCACAAACAGTGGTTTCACAGAGGGACAGGGGTGTTAGAATTATTGGTTTCCCTGGTTTTCCTGGAAGGGTGCTTTTCTCTAAGTGCTTGAGCAGTGGCAACATCCTTCGGCAATTATATATTCGCTAGTGATTAGTCCCGTAGCTCGATCGCTAGTGCACTCAGCTCACACACTGAGGTCCGGAGATCGAATCCCCGGTACGGCTGGAAAACATTAGGACGTGTTTCCACCTGTTGTCCATGTTCACCCATCAGTATAAAATGGGTACTTGGGTGTTAGTCGACTGGTGTGGGTCGCATCCTGGGACACAACTGACCTAATTTGCTCGAAATGCTCAGCATAACAAGCGGCTTTCTATATAGTAGTATGTCAATGATGTCAGCTAGGCCTGTATACCTTGTACACGTACTTGTAGAATTATAAAAAAAAAAAATGATCGCCCCCACTGCCAAGGCTAGCGACTTTCCATCTCTTTCTGGCACAGCTAAGCAGACATTGACAAAAAATAATAAGAAGTGCCATGCCTTGAGCATTTAGGATAGTAGAGCCATCGTTTAATTTTTTCAAGAGGTCTGTGAGTTTACCAGTCCTGGTAGCTGTTGCTTTGATTGAGGAGATGAGATTTGTTAGAGCTTATTCAGGTGCTTGAAGCGGTTGATGGTCATCACCTTCCACAAATAACTTACTGAACCGATGTAGCTACCATGCTCACTGAGGAAACTTTTGGTGTTCAGGCCACGAACCTATAAACATGATCGACACTTGCCTCTCCTAACATTGCCAGCCGTGCCATTACCTTTGCTGCTAACATAAGAACATAAGAAAGGAGGAACACTGCAGCAGGCCTGTTGGCCCATACTAGGCAGGTCCTTCACATTCCATCCCACTAACAGAACATTTGTTCAACCTAATTTTCAATGCTACCCAAGAAATAAGCTTTGATCATTTTATTTACTCATGTGCAATTCCCACTCAAATCCAACCTCTCTCACTCATGAATTTGTCCAACCTAAATTTAAAACTACCCAAGGTCCTTGCTTCAATAACCCTACTAGGCAGACTGTTCCACTCATCAACTACCCTATTTCCAAAACAATACTTTCCTATATCCTTTCGAAATCTAAACTTATCCAACTTGAATCCATTATTGCGGTTTCTCTCTTGGAGAGATACCCTCAAGACCTTATTTATATCCCCTTTATTAATACCCATTTTCCACTTGTATACCTCGATCATGTCTCCCCTCATTCTACGTCTCACAAGTGAATGTAATTTAAGGGTCTTCAATCTTTCTTCGTATGGAAGATTTCTAATGCTATGTATTAATTTAGTCATTCTACGCTGAATGTTTTCTAACGAATTTATGTCCATTCTGTAATATGGAGACCAGAACTGAGCTGCGTAATCTAGGTGAGGCCTTACTAATGATGTATAAAGCTGTAATATAACCTCAGGACTCCTGTTGCTAACACTTCTTGATATAAATCCCAGTAATCTATTTGCCCTATTACGTACCCTTAGGCATTGCTGTCTTGGTTTAAGATTGCTGCTTACCATCACCCCCAAGTCCTTCTCGCAATCTGTATGGCTAAGTTCTACGTTATTTAACTTATAAGTGCTTGGGTTATGGACACTCCCGAGCTTCAGAACCTTGCATTTATCTACATTGAACTGCATCTGCCCCTTTTCTGACCACGAATTAAGTTTGTCTAAATCTTCCTGAAGTTCTATTACATCTATGTTTGAATCAATTATCCTACCTATCTTCGTGTCGTCGGCGAATTTGCTCATATCACTAGTAATTCCCTCGTCAAGGTCATTGATATAATTATAAATAACAACGGGCCTAAGACTGATCCCTGTGGAACACCACTTGTTACAAGTCCCCATTCGGATTTAACCCCATTTATGCACACTCTCTGCTTCCTATTGGTGAGCCATGACTCGATCCATGACAACACTTTTCCCCCAATGCCATGAGCTGCCACTTTCTTTAACAGTCTCTGGTGCGGTACTCTATCAAAAGCCTTACTAAAGTCTAAATAAACAATCGAATTCTTTATCATGATCAACAGCCTCAAAAGCTTTACTGAAGAAGGTTAATAAATTAGATAGGCAGGAACGGCCCCTCGTGAATCCATGCTGAGTCTCATTAATCAATTTATGGTTATCTAGATGGCTTCTAATAATATCAGCTATAATTGACTCTAGTAATTTGCCTAAAATTGAGGTAAGGCTTATTGGGCGGTAATTTGACGGTAGTGACTTGTCCCCTGCTTTAAAAATAGGAATTACATTAGCCATCTTCCACATATCAGACACTACACCTGTTTGAAGAGATAAATTAAAAATGTTTGATAATGGTTCACAGAGTTCCATTTTGCATTCCTTAAGAACCCTTGCAAAAAGCTCATCAGGACCCGGCGATTTATTTTGTTTCAATCGGTCTAGTTGTTTCATAACCATTTCGCTAGTGACTGTGATACTACATAATTTATCTTCTTCTGGGCCTCTGTAAAAATTAATTTCTGGGATACTATTAGTGTCTTCCTGTGTGAAAACCGAGAGAAAATAATTATTAAAAATAGAGCACATATCATTCTCTTTGTCAGTAAGATGCCCAGAGTTATTTTTAAGGGGACCTATCTTATCCCTAACTTTTGTTCTATAAACCTGGAAAAAACTTTTTGGGTTAGTTTTTGAATCCCTAGCAACTTTAATTTCATAGTCCTGTTTAGCTTTTCTTATCCCCTTTTTAACGTCCCTCTTAATGTCAGTATACTGATTTATAAGATGACCCTCACCTCTTTTAATGCGCCTATAAATTCCTTTCTTCTGCCCTAAAAGATATTTGAGCCTATTATTCATCCATTTTGGGTCATTTCTACTTGATCTAATTTCTTTATACGGGATAAATGTTCTTTGGGCAGCCTGTATAGTGTTAAGAAAACTGTCATATTGATACCTCTCTTTGTCACCCCAGTCCACAGTTGATAAGTGTTCTCTAAGTCCATTATAATCTGCTAAGCGAAAATCTGGGACCGTTACTGAATTATCCCTATTATCATACATCCATTCAATGCTAAAGGTAATTAATTGACTTGTGGTCGCTTGAGCCGAGTTCCTCTGTAATTTCTAAATTATTAACAAGGGTTTCCTTGCTTGCCAGAACCAAGTCAAGTAGGTTATTTCCCCTTGTAGGTTCTGTCACAAATTGCTTCAAAAAGCAATCCTGAACTACTTCTAAAAAGTCGTTAGATTCTAAATTCCCTGTCAAGAAATTCCAATTAATCTGACTAAAGTTAAAGTCCCCTAGAATTACTACATTATCGTGCCTTGTGGCCTTAAGAACTTCCTCCCAAAGTAGTCTCCCTTGTTCCCTATCTAAGTTTGGAGGACGGTAAATCACGCCTAAAATCAATTTTTCACACCCCTCTGAAAATTCTATCCAGACAGACTCTGTATGTGTTATTTCAGATTTTATACCCGTTTTTATGCAACAATTTAAATGATCACGGACATAGAGTGCCACCCCACCCCCCTTCCCGATACTTCTGTCTACTTAGAACAATTTAAAACCTTGAATGTGACATTCGGCAGGCATGTCCCGTTTTTTCATATTAAACCATGTCTCAGTTATTGCAAAAACATCAATATTACCCGTACTTGCAACTAATCTCAACTCGTCCATCTTATTCCTAGCACTACGACTATTGGTGTAATATACATTTAAAGACCCTCCTTTCTCTTTACCCTTCCTGCTCATTTCTGTTTTTCCACTATACCTATTACTGTCCTTGTCACCCAGTGCCACTGGCCTTCCAATACCCCCCATCTTGCCTATTACCAGTTCCCCTAGAATTTATAACATCACTACACTGGGACTTCACTGGTTTGCCCCCATAACCCATACCACTAACTTTTTCTAGTTTAAAGCCCTAACAGCTCCCTCCACTGCAGTTGCCAGTGCCCCCACCCCAGACCTAGATAGGTGAACCCCATCCCTGGCATACATGTCATTTCTGCCATAGAAGAGGTCCCAGTTGTCAATGAATGTTACTGCATTTTCCTTACAGTATTTGTCCAGCCAGCAATTGACACCAATTGCCCTGGACAACCATTCATTTCCAACTCCTCTCCTTGGCAAAATACCACATATGACAGGGTTCCCACCCTTCTTCCTAATTCTGTCTATTGCTGACCTGTAGCTGCTAATCAGCTCCTCACTCCTACGTCTGCCAACATCGTTGCCTCCAGCACTGAGACAGATAATAGGATTGCTCCCATTACCTCTCATGATGTCGTCCAGACGGCTAACAATATCCTTCATCCCAGCCCCAGGATAACACACCCTCTGCCTCCTATTCCTATCCTTAAGACAAAATTCCCTATCCATAAAATTAATCTGACTATCCCCAACTAAAACAATGTTCTTACCTCGACTGGCGGTGTGCATGACATTCTCGACGGTCTTTGTAGAAATGGTCTTCGCTGGGATGTCCTCACATTCGTCTTTCTTGGTCCCGTTCGTCGTGACGTTCCCAGTAGTCGACTCACATTCGTCTTTCTTGGTCCCGTTCGTCGTGACGTTCCCAGTAGTCGACTCACATTCGTCTGGTAGCACAGAAAAGGAGTTCGAAGTTTCCACAGCAGTCTCTTTCTTCTTCGTCGTTACTACCTCTCTATTCGTCTTCTTGATCTTCAACTTCGTCCCATGCTGTCCGGTCACTGCCCATGTTCCCGTCTTGACCTGAGGACTCACAACAGGAGGACTACTACGAATCCTCTTGTTTTCCTCCGTCAATCGCCGTATCTCTAGCTTCGCTACCCTCAATTCCTCCTTAAGCTGCTGGTAAAGTTGCTCAATAGGGGGCATCCTGGCTCAGTCCACAAGGAGTACACTAGTACACTAACTTCCTTCTGATTAGCATTCATCTAGCTGGCTAGATTGTACGAGTAGGATATGACCTACTTGGTGTAGCAAGGTTGTGAAGGATGCAGCGAGGTTATATGGTGTGTGGAAGAGGTAGTATATTTCACCCTGGTGGCCTGGTGGGGTGTAAGAGGTGGGAAGGGGAAACTCACTCTACATTGGGGGATGGGGGGCGTGGCACCCTGGGGAAAAATGTGCTGAATAAGCCAAACCGGGAAGGAATTAGACCTAAAAGCAACAGTCAATTCTGTAGAATAAGCAAAGTTAAAATTTCTATATGCAATAAATCTGCGGAAATTCATTTGAACTTAACGGAAAAAAACATATATCACTGATTAAGTATTATTAAATATATTTAAACCGATCTATAATATATTTAGTAGACTTTAGCTAGAATAAATTACATTAGGCTAAGTTAATATTACCTTTAACCGAAAGTAAGGAAGCACTTTGCCAACGCAGCCGTCCTTGATGCTGGGTGTTGTTAAGTATCGTGTAGCGTTGCAAGTTGACTCAGTCATCCCGTAAACATTAAACAGATCTACATTCAGCTGTTGGTAGAAGTCATAACAGATACAAAAAATGCATTTTGTTTCTTCAAACAGATAAAACAAATTCCATTTTAAATTTAAAAAAATAAAATATATCGTCATAGCTTGTTTGAGAGATTATATACGAAGAGCATTGTGAGGTTTCAGAATGCATTGGCTAGAGTGGAGCTGGATAAGTGCCTATAAATCGTTGTAGGTGGTAGTAGTAACAGTAGTAGTAGTAACAGTAGTAGTAATAGTAGTAACAGTGGTTGCAGTTATGTGATGGTAGGGTTTATTGCTTTGAGGAGAGTTCTTGCTAATACTTCAGAGATGATGAAGTTGCCTCTATTCTGTTAATTGTGTTAGAAATAGCGATTAACGATGATTCAAGGCATTTAGGTCTACGGAAATTGATTCTTTAATCACTAGTCAGGCGTCATTGAACTTCATTAGGTGGTTGGCGGAATTTCGTTGTAGTACGCAGGTATCGTTCAAGTTATCGTTCATACATGCACTGTGTTCATTGAGACGTGTTTCAAGGTTTCTTTCTGTTCACCTATGTATTTTCTGTCACAACCTCCACAGGGGATAGTATAAAACTTTGCGTTGGTTGGTTCAATGTTCTTAGATTTAATCCTAGTCAGATGTTTTATGGAAGTAATGGTTGTGATTGAGACTAGTGTTAGCTTCTGCGAGTACTTTAGAGACGTTCATTGCAACGTGGCTGTAGGGAAGAATTATAACTTTCTTAGAAGTGGTGTTAGTGCGTGGAGAATTGATGATCTGAAGGGCTCTTTCTTGCAGTCTTTGATGAAATAGGAAGGGAAATGTGTATCAATAAGGTTTGGTGCATGTATGTACATTCCTCGTCAAGATATGTATAAAGGTATTAATTTTTGGACCAAAACGAACATAGAAACCTCACTTAACCTCCCTAAATATAGCTAAATTTTGCTATATATATTATTGCCCGAACTCCTTTAAAAATTGGACTTACCCCCCAGCCCCCCCAAAAAAATAGAAAGACTGATGTATATTTTTTCAATGACAGTCATGTAATTTTTTGGACAAATTTTACTAAATAGATTATAGATGAGTTTGAATATATTTATTATTAAAATTAATTATCTGTATTTTTTGTCTTGATGTTCAGATTGATTTCAGCAGATTTATATCATAATCAAATTTTTCAATTTGCTTATTCGGCAGAAAAAACTTTTTATGTCTAACTCACCGGTTTGGATTTTAAGAACATAATTTTTCATCACGACAGTTATATTTGAATGTAAATATATATGTATACATATACAAGTACATTTGAAAACAACGAAGAAAAAACCTTTTGTTTAAGAGATGTTACGAGAGTGGGAAGCAGCTTGGCTCCAGCAGTGAAGATCACCCTCAAGGATGTCAGGTCATACTGGCGAAGGAGCGGTGTCTCGTCTAAAAACTGGATCAAGTAGGGCACGACAGGCAGGGACACTACCTGCAACAACGACTCATCATGTTCACATCCCTCTGCAGCACATAATAATTCACTTATCACTTAAATTATTAAACAATAATACCGTCATGCATCATTCAGCTTCAGGTGACGTCCGTAATACGCGAATACACACACACACACACACACACACACACACACACACACACAGAAGGGACTCCAGAAAGACGGAGAGGTGGGGTACACCATCAAGTGTTGGACACAATACATACAACCGAGGAAGAAGAGGCTGCTAGGCGAGCTAGATACCTCAAAGGCGATGGGGCCGGATAACATCTCTCCATGGGTTCTGAGAGAGGGAGATGAGGCGCTATGTGTGCCACCAACAACAATCTTTAAAACATCTATCGAAACAGGACAACTACCTGAGGTATGGAAGACAGCAAATGTAGTCCCAATTTAAAAAAAAAAAGAGACAGACACGAAGCATTAAACTACAGACCATTGTCACTGACATGTATAGTATGCAAAGTCATGAAGAAGATTATCAGGTGAAGAGTGGTGGAACACCTAGAAAGGAATGAGCTTATCAACGACAAACAGCACGGTTTCAAGGATGGGAAATCCTGTGTCACAACCCTACTTGAGTTCTATGACAGGGTGACAGCAATAAGACAAGAGAGAGAGGCTCTTGACACAGTTCTACACAAAATATTAGTGCATAAGTTGGAGGACCAGGCAGGTATAACAGGGAAGGCGCTGCAATGGATCAGGGAATACCTGTCAGGAAGACATCAGAGAGTCATGGAACTTGACGAAGTGTCAGAGTGGGCGCCTGTGACGAGCGGGGTTCCATAGGGGTCAGTCCTAGGACCTGTGCTGTTTCTGGTATATGTGAACGACATGACGGAAGGAATAGACTCAGAAGTGTCCCTGTTTGCAGATGATGTGAGGTTGATGAGAAGAATTCAATCAGATGATTACCAGGCAGAACTACAAAGGGATCTGGACAGGCTGCAAGCCTTGTCCAGAAACTGGATCCTGAAGTTCAACCCCACCAAGTGAAAATCATGAAGATTGGGGAAGGGCAAAGAAGACCGCAGACGGAGTACAGTCTAGGGGGTCAGAGACTACAAACCTCACTCAAGGAAAAGGATCTTCGGGTGTGTATAACACCTGGCACATCTGAGGAGCACATCAATCAAATAGCTGCTGCAGCAAACCTAAGAACAGCATCGTTCAGGACCCTATACACTGTGTACGTTAGGCCCATATTGGAGTATGCAGCACCAGTTTGGAACCCACACCTAGCCAAGCTCGTACGGAAATTAAAGTGCAAAGGTTTGCAACAAGACTATCCCGGAGCTATGGGGCATGCCATACGAGGAGAGGTTAAGGGAAATCGACCTGACAACACTGGATGACAGGAGATATAGAGGGTATATGGTAACGACATACAAAATACTGAGAGGAATTGACAAGGTGAACAGAGACAGGGTGTTCCAGAGGTGGGACACAGCAACAAGGGGTCACAATTGAAAGTTGAGGACTCAGATGAATCAAAGGGATGTTACAAGTATTTCTTCAGTCACAGAGTTGTCAGGAAGTGGAATAGTCTGGGAAGTGATGTAGTGTAGGCTTGATCCATACATAGCTTTAAGAAGAGGTATAATAAAGCTCATGGAACAGGAAGAGTGAAATAGTAGCGACCAGTGAAGAGGCGGGGCCAGGAGGTGTGACTCGACCCCTGCAACCACAACTGGGTAAGTACACGCACAGCATTAGACTATCAAATAATGAGGAAATAAATATTTGTGAAGGAAAGGAATTTCACTGCTTATAAAAAAATCAGCGAAGTTTTTTTTATAGAGACTTATCGAAATGAGTAATACATTGTGGACACAGTCAAGACTTGGTACCCCATAATAATAGTAGCAGTGATCTGTTAGCTATTGTAGTAATGACAGTGATCTATAAGCCATAGAAGTGATCTATAAGCCATAGTAGTATTAGTAGCAGTGATCTGTAAGCCCTAATAGTAGTAGTAGCAGTGATTTTTAAACCAAAGTAGTAGTAGCAGTGATCTGTAAGCCATAGTAATAGTAGCAGTGATCTATAAGCCATAGTAGTAGTAGTGATGTATACTCCATAGTTGTAATAGCAATTATCTGTAAGCCATAGTAGTAGCAGCAGTGATCTGAAAGCCATAGTATTAGTAGTAGTAGCAGTGATGTGAAAGCCATAGTAGTAGTAGCAGTGATCTGAAAGCCATAGTATTAGTAGTAGTAGTAGCAGTGATCTGAAAGCCATAGTATTAGTAGTAGTAGTAGCAGTGATCTGAAAGCCATAGTAGTAGTAGCAGTGATCTGAAAGCCATAGTATTAGTAGTAGTAGTAGCAGTGATCTGAAAGCCATAGTAGTAGTAGCAGTGATCTGAAAGACATAGTAGTAGTAGCAGTGATCTGTAAGCCATAGTAGTAGCAGCAGTGATCTGTAAGCCATAGTAGTAATAGTAGTAGTAGCAGTGATCTGAAAGCCACCTCTGAATAAAAGGAAATGAGAAGCGGAAGAAACTTCATTTTGAAGAAATGAGAGAATTTCTAGATATACAAGAAAGTGGAAAAGAAAACTAGAAACAAAATCACTGAATTAGATTTCGGAAAGTGTTATGCCCAGAAGAACAGAAAATGTAAACACATATGTGAGGATATTGTTTAACCCTTGACAGACAGAGGAAAAATTGAAAGTTACAAGGTCTTGGAAAAATTCACTTAGCGAACGACAAGAAAACAAAGAAGCGGCGATAAGAGCAAGAAACAAATATGCATGAGTGAGGAGAATACATATACAGCAGTTTGAGTATGAAATAGCAGCAAGTGCCAAGTCTAAACTAAATATATTTCAAAGTCACGTCAGAAGAAAAATCACAGTAAAAGACTATATAATAAGGCTAAAGAAGTGTGTGTGTGTGTGTGTGTTTATCTTGTCTAATAAGTCGAATTTGTCAATTAAAGCGAATGCCACTAAATTTTTTTTTTCCATTGTTTTCTTTATCGTTTAAAACATATATTTTTTTTAAAATTGACGTAATTTTGAACCTTACCTAACGTAATTTATCACAGATCAGTTTAAATTTAATATTAATTAAAATCAATAATATATATTTTTCCCTTATGTTAATACTGTCTTTAGCAAATTTATTGCATAAACAAATTTTTTACTCTGACTATTCAGCCAAAATTATCCTTGATATTTAAATCAAACTCGCTGATTTTCTGCCTATTCAGCACGACGTATATATATATTTTATTCGATAATATGTACAGTTATCTGCTGAAAAAATATATATTGTCTAAGGTAATAATATGCAGATCTCTCATACCTGTGTTTATTTTTATTCATGTAGTTTTTCGCACTATATATCACTGCCTTCTCCCTGTTAATATATATGTATATATGATCTACTTAATTTTACTTTAAACATAATTTTTTTTATAATTTGTAAATTTCAGCTTGACTCAAAAATAATTTGAAAATACTCATTATTAATTTATATTACTGACTGCAAAGCACATTTGTCTCATTAACTAAGATTTAAATATAATATCTTCCTCTTACCTTAAATTTTTGGATAGACTCCAAAAACATCTTGGGAGAAAACTTGTTTAGAATGACAACCGTACTTCCTTGAGACAGGGGAATCACCATATAATTGTAACCATATATATGACATAGCGGCACTGCCAGCAAAGTTGTCTTAAACATATTCCTGAGGTTGTCTGTGTCGTTGAAAGTCAAGGCGCATCTGAATCAGAGAAAATAGTAATAGGTTGATTTGAAATATTCTAAGTTTAAAAGGAGGAAGAAATTCATTTTGTAATTATTATCACCGAAACTTGACTGTAAAATCTATAATCTGCCTTTTAATTGTTTTTAGTAGTTAAAGTTGTTGAAATATAATGCATTCATAAGAAGCTACTGATAGTTAGGCTACCAAATTGTGGTGGCAGTTGTTACATGGAATATTGTTTGACTTTATCCCGTCTATGTGATTATAATGTAAAATGTTTATAATACAAGAAAATTTTAAGTATTTATTTGTATTCGATTATATCTCGTAAGATGGTACTGTCATGTATTGGGTGAAAATAGTTTGACCTCTGTTAAGATTTTACCGTTGTAAAGGCACTTATATTTTTTTTACAGTAGTATGTACTGTTTTTAATATCAATCTGCAGTATGAAGGTCTATTTAATCATTTAACAAGTAATTTTGATTTCTATGGATTTTAACAATCCATTATTTTTTTCCTTATAATGAATATTTATATTATGCATTTTTAAATTTAAGGAGGTATTATGATGTTGGTCAAGGGCTCAAGATTCAAGGACTTTGAAGCTGCCCTCCCATACTTTGATCAAACCTGTTTACCTTCTGTTACCTAGGTGTTGTTCGGTCCCTTAGGTTTAGCATTTTTCTGTCAATATATTTACATAATTTACAAATTTTTTATGACATGCAAGAGGAAAAGCTATATAAAAAAATATCACTTTTGGTAAAACAGTCTTGTACTGAGTGTTTGACTCATATGTCTGTGATGTATTAAGATTTTACTTAGGCAAATATATTTAATAACTCATTCGGTAACTTCTTGTTCCCTCTTCAGACTTGCAATTAGCCTCTTCCGTAAAAGTATATTTAACTTTTTTACAACCAGTGAGATTTTCTTTAAAACCTATTATTGTCAGTAGTGTTACTGTGTAGTATACTTAGATAATCCCAGCTACTTTATAGATAAGCTCCGAAACCCATCACATGTGAACAGTAGGCCAGAGGCCTCGCGGTCGGTTCCCACTAGGCATAGACTGGACAAGGTAAGGCTCCTGGGCATCTCCTCAAGACTTGATTAATAATACGCCTCCAAGACATCCAACGTGTGTATTTCTTATTCCAACATCTCCTGACGAACCTCCACGACAAATGGTGGCAGCGGTGGGATAAAATGAACACTCGGGAATATATTCACAGATATACATCTATATGTATAAGTATTAACAACTTTTTTTTTACTTATTTCGTTAAAAAAGTTATTAAGTACATATTATATTTAGAATATTTGAAACAGGTTATATAAATTACTTAGGAGTATTATCCACAATGTTCTCCTTGCATTATTACTAGGAATATTTGTACTCTACAGAGGTCATTTTAAGTTCAAAGGTCCGATAGATGACAATCTACAGTCGTCCATCACATATTAAAACATGTAAACAAGATGTAAATATCGGTACACTGATAGAGACTGAATAGCTGTTCATAATGGTAAATCTTTCAAAACAGGTTAACTGGCAGGTAAGCCTTCATATTCAGCGATCAGGGAACATGTGCAAGCGGAACACCACTCAGTGAGCGACGCGTTTTTAGAGTGTTGATCAGTTGCCTTTCAAACATGGAGCTGAAATCACAGCTCTCAATACCTAGCACCTTGAACCAAACACTGTTACCTATGAGAGCTACTGCGAGATTTTGAGTTTTATAATTGTAATTGTATTTTTAACTTTAGACTTATAAAAATTCTAAATACAGTAAAAGTCAGATATAAACGGACTAACATGGAGGAGGGGATGTCCGATTTACCAAAAATTACGATATGTTGAACGTTTCAAATAAGCGGGCGTAGGCCGCTAATCGCTCGACTACCGGACATGGACAAACACCCAATAAAACATACTTAGCCCGCTGTATTGAAGGACTAACGGATATACTAAGAATATATTTGAGTACAATAGAGTATTAAATGTAAATGAACCTAAAAAGAAAATGGGTTTAAGGTACAGCACACTACAATACAATAGCGTACATTACAGTATTTTTTCTTATCTTTGTGCTAGATAGATGAGCTTAGAGATGTAAATATATTACGCAAGGCCTAGAGCCTTGCGTAATATAGTGCAAACTTTTCTTTGCTTCTACGAATGTCAGACACTGTTTTACTACGCCATACTCCTCACGCACTCGGGACACTGAAGAACCATCTTCTAGCTTCCTCATGTGACTAACCATTAGTTAGTCACACGAGTTAATGGTTCTAGTCGGACCGAGACGTCATTATAAGTTTCAGTCTCCTACTTGAGGGTAATCTGAGTATTCAAATTTCTGCTTAAGTGTTAAAGTACTTGTTTTTTCCTGCCACCATTATTTGCTTTAGGGGTCATTGTTAATGATACTTAACCCGATATGTCAACAAAATTATTAAAAACACGTAATCCAGGGGAAAATAGATGAAATGATGGTGTGAACATGTGTACAGGCAAGAACATACTGACGCGGGCAGTCACTGGCCAACTCTCTAAGATTAAAGTGGACTTAAAACGTTATTGAAAGGAAATGACGAATTAATTGAATGTATGTCAGCCAGGTCGGCAATTCTCCCGTATCTTTAGATAATCAAGACCCATAAACCAGATCGAGGAGAGGATAACCATGCCCAGCCCTTCTAGGGCAGGGTAGGTGCAAGGTTGGAGCTTGCTACCATCTGCAGCTCCTAAGCCTGCCCTTCCCGTCAGGAAAGATGGCAGACCAGAGAGGCCTAGCTTCTCCCTACGTGCCCGTGCTGGTGGGGAATGTGGCTAGGCCTGGGGACGGTTGGTCCCGACGATGAGGGGTACTTGAACCTCCTCCCATGGGAGACATTGGTCACAGATACTCCCACGACAGGGAGGCGGAGCCGGGTCACCATCTGGAATAGACCCGGGCTGGGAGAATTCCCGGCGAATCAACTCCATAAACCAGAGAATCCAGCTCGTCACAAGACGTGAGGTGTTCAAAAAACAATGGACATGTTTTCCCTAACGCACTTTCGGGGTATGGTAAGCTCAGAGAATATTTTCATTCTTCTCCGGTTCGAAAACCAGTCTCAAGAGCAGTATCCAGTATCCATTTTGGACGTCCGTGTTATGGTGAAGTCTCAATCAACTGGATGTACTTTTTTGGTCGCCAGCTTAAACTCATAACAGTTTGTTACTGTTGCTAAGACAATCAATGGGTGACTACTGAACGAATCTTAAACAGTGATTATCTGGCTTAGATTTTTAAAATGCACATGGTGGGCCTCAGTTTTCTTTTCTCACATCACATTTTTTATCCCCTTTATCTTATTTTTTATTTATTAACGTTTTGGTATGCTATATTAAATTATTTATTACTGACAGAGAACTATTTAAGCAAGATAAATGTAACCTAACCTACCATAGCCTAAATAACATAAATAAAAAAAAATTGCTACTAACTGCACGAGAGAAGTTCACATAAAATTTGCTAGGATGGATTGCAATCTCTTCATGATAAATATTACCCATAACTTCTAAAACCAGTCCACTGTACGTCAACGCATAGTAGTGGTCTAGCAATTGTATATCAAAACCTTGAAGAGGCAAAGGAGCTTCAGTTTTACTCCGCGAAGAGTTCGATGAGCTATAACTCAACCCTCCAAAGAAGTCAAGAGCTAATGAGTAAGACTTTTAATATTCACAGGAACTTCCGCTCAATACATTCAAGAAGCCTTGTACCAATAGCTTAACACTTTCAATACACCTAAAATTTGTGGATCAGTAGAGGAACAACTTACATTCCAGAAGCTGGATATTAACCTAGTCAAATACAATGAATATATATAAGTAACCTCTCTCCATAACTATGTCAGATTTGTAAAATAATTAGGCTAGACAATGATTTTCTGGGGACTTAGATTTGCTGCTATATCACAAGAGACTAAAGGACCGGTCTTATAAAACTGGCATTTGTTATTGTACCGTAGCAGGGGAACGATACTAGATAATACATAATATCTTATAAACTGCTTGAGGGAATTGCATAAAATAATATGGCGTAACTATAGGCGATATGGTGTTTACTTAGAGCTGCAAAATATGAGTATGATTCTCCCTTTTTTGATATTCACACTGACAAATCGAAAAAAATCCAATCTTTTCCATGTAATAGTTATTCCATGTAATAGTTATTACATGAAAACCTATTTGCTTAAAGAATACCATTGGGACGCTTTTGGTTACCACCAGACCTGCATAGTTGGGGTGGATCCCTTATTGCTGGGCATCCTGCTGTTGTATTCCTCCTCTTGATAATATGATTAACATCTTCATGCTTTGCAATCTTTTCCTTGAATCTACGGCACATTAGCACACATGCAGATCTACTACAATATGAAACTTAATTTTAGCCTATGAGAAGAGGAATTTTCAGGTTATCACACCGAAACCAATTATCCTCACACTACTCAATTTCTAACAAAAATAAATAAGTAAACTGTCGTCTACAAACACAAAAAAAATCAAATCTTCCTTAATAGAGGTTGCAGAGGTTTGAAAGTTTGAGTTGATCAGAGGAAGCATCCTAAAGCTCGTGTATGAAAACCAAAATACTAATTGACAAATATGTACCTATACAGTTCAATAACCCGAATTATTCTCTTTAAGAAAAGACAAAAGTGTTGAAAGCTTGAAGCCGATCGGAAGAAGCGTTCTCAGTGTGTCCTATGAAAATCTAGGATGATGGAAAGAAAAATTAACAGTCACTGTATGCATCCCTTTTCGGGGGGACACCTCGTGCTGCAGTTCAGTGATATGACAGCAATTGTTCATCAGCAGATTATTTACGTGTACAAAACTGACCTGTCTCTTGTCAGGAAAACGAGAAGGTTACGATGAGTGAGCATGACAGCCTTAGGCACCCCTGTGGTGCCAGAAGACATGAACATAATAGCCACAGCTCTGCCAGGCTTCAGACCCTCAGCCTGCCAGGGGAAAAAAATAATAAATGTACATTCTGAAAATCAGTTTTTAATTTCCTGTAGATTTGACTTTTTTTTTTTTAACTATTGATATTAACGTCAACTTGAGAAACACATGGCGAAAGTACAACAAAAGCGTGAAGTAAATTCTTTAATTATTACGTGACACAATTATATATAGGTATATCATTACTAAACAATTATTTATCTTATTTAGTTATACATCTATACATTGCACAATGTTCATTAATGTTGCAGTTTACTTGTATTCAAACATTCAACAATATTTTTATATTTATGAAGGAGATAAAATTCTCAGTGGACATACATAGATGCTCATACAGGAGCTTTCCATGTAAATGCTCATCAATTTGGTTAATTAAACGTTATCCTAATTGTGGCTGATAATGTAATTGATTACAACAGCTACTGGTCTAATATGAAGTTAGAAAAAATTAACTATTCGCATAATACCTTTTTGTTTCAAAAATGAGACCATAGCATTTGGCTATCTACTTCATCCTGCCACAATTTTGGGAACAAAATCCTATCATGTGTCCTTTCTTTCAACTCTGATCATCAGTCATCAAGACGAGGAAACCTGTAGCTCAATGGAAAAACACTACTCATCTCACAACCAAAAAACCCCAGTGCAATTACCCGGGAGGGCGAGAAGTATGGGTACTTAAACCATACAACTGTTTCACTTATATCCCTCCCCCTCTACCCCCCCCAAAAAAAAATAGGTCCCCGAATGTTAGTTGACAATTACTGGTGGTGTTCTTGGATGGTGACAGAATACCTTATATATGACTGTGATAAGGAATAGGATGAAAAAGGTTATATCCAAATAACTATGTTTTTGAACCTAAATAATCTGATTAATACGTAAAACAATTTCTGTTACATAAGCAAAGATATGTGTGGGCGATAATATATGAAACATCCCACGTCCTCAATAGCTGCATTTTTTAAAAATGCAGCCATATTTGAAGAAACTGAATGTTACATAGGTACTATCTAAAGTCAAAAACAGGATTCAAACCTGTGCTCGCTGCACCTGGGGAAAAGTCCAAGTTTTGAGGGAGTTTGACCGAATAAGCCGAATTCCTGAAAAAACTGGACTTTCCGTTATTTCTAGTGATGAGCACATCAAGGAATGTTAGTTCATAGTTTGTTTCCCATTCAACTTTGAACTTTATAGAAAGAACAAGATAATTAAAATTCTCAAAGAGTGTGTCAAAACTGTTCAAGATGTCGGCCCATGTGGTAAAGACATCATCAACATATCTGTACCAGAACATGTCTGGTGGTTTGATGCTGGGAAGCCAAGTTCTGTTTGCAGATCTCATTGCTGAAAGAGGAAACATTTGTATTGGAGAGGGCTAAGATTTTCTGAATGGAAATCATGAACTCCTTTTGGTTAGGAAGCGATTAGAGGCGAGAAAATTCAGGACATCATCGACAGGTACTCTAAAGAACAAGGAGTCCACATCCAGATTTGACATCCTTTCATTCTGCAGGTCGATATTCTTTTGATTTTTCAATGGGGAAAAACTTGCCGAGGCAAGGAGATAGACCACTTAATTAACCATTTAGCTAATTTGTAAGAAAATGACCCTCTACTGGAGATGGTGGGTCTCAAAATGTCTCTGGTAACCCATAAACGTAAGAGAGACTTGGATCAGTTGTTTTGAACTGAAGTTGAATGTCATTATCTTACCGTAAGTAACAGCTTTAACAAAGAAGTACGAGCCATTGGAAATAACAAAAAATAAAGACAATGACATTCTGCTTCAGTTCAAAACAACCAATGCAAGTCTCCTTATTTTTATGGGTTACTCAAGACCCACATGCAGGGTGTATATTGAGACTAGTCATCGCCAGTAGCGGTTCATTTTCGAAAAATTTGCTAAATGGTTAAGTGGTCACATTTGTCACATTTGGTACGTTCAGAAGATTTCAATGAAAAAACTAGAAACATCAACCTGTAGAATAAAGGTATGCAATCAGTCATGCATGCGATGGGTTATCTTTCGTGCATTTAATGAGTTATAAGGCATGCAAATTACGAGTTATCAGCCTGAATATGACAGGTTATCAGTCATATACAGAGTGAGTTATTAGTCATAAATGTGGTGAGTTATCAGTTATGTATCTGGTCGTTTATTATTCATGCTCGTGATAGGTTATGTCAGGTATTTGACGAGCTTAACGTCCTACTGTTGATTTCTTACCTTAGTGACTGGCGGTAATGGGTGAAAATGCACGAGATCATAAAGGCTGGATCTTCCAGCTGCGTCTCCCAAGACCCACATCTTCCTGATGGTGCCGGAAGGCAGGTGGGAGATGGCATCCTCCGCCCTGGCCACCACAGTGATGTCAACCACAGCCCAGCGAACACCACTCACTTTCATCAAATGGACCAACTCCTCTTTGCAATTAGCACAAGATGATTTAAGTCACTAAATACGAAGAAGAATGTTGCACATTTGTCTTGCTTAAGAAAGGTTTTATTAAGGGAATTGCTTAATTTGTAATTATTCTTTAAGAGAACGAAGTAAATAACATTTGAAAAAATTGAATAAATGTTATCAAGAAATTTACAAACATGGAGATATGCATAATCTATATTTTTGGCTGAATTCTGTTTAAAACTCTTACTTTCAAGGTAGTCATTAAATAAGGAATTGGCCCACTATGTGATCGAAGAGAAGAATCCTATGGTATTCGTCTCAGCCTTCCTCCATTCACAAAGTATTTGATCAAGATCCTTGTTATATTTTTCATACTAACTACTTAATGATGAGAGTATTCGTGTTCAAATTACCGAATTAGTTTATAGGAGTCAACGAAATTGGCCTGGCTGGAAATCCAAGTCGTGTTAGCTACACTGAGCAATAATAAAGGTCGGTTTATATACATTATCTGCCATCGTAGAGAAAACGCTAATGCTGCATAATTGGATTATTAATTTAAACGCATTTTAGACCTAAATCTCTCACATGTATCAAAGATTATTACTCTGACTCTTTTGGTTGTATAAACCAAATTTCTTCCTTAGAATATGTTATAATATGACAAGTATCATCAAAGAATAAAATTCGTTAAATTTAGTGATACTCCAGGTATACTCCAGGTACACCTGGAGTATACCTGGAGAGGGTTTTGGGGGTCAACGCCCCCGCGGCCCGGTCTGTGATCAGGCCTCATGGTGGATCAAGGCCTGATCAACCAGGCTGTTACTGTAGGCCGGATAGGGGCAATTTTCGTTTGTATGAATTGCCTGGTCTCCGAAGGGCATTGTTAAGTAACCTGTTATTACAAATACTGTATGGATTTCTCGTATACGATATTCTTACGTTATTTAAGTTTCGTTAGATTAATTAGGTTAGATTATTCTCTATTAATAAAAAAACAATGATTATAAGCAACAATGCCAAGATATGAAACAAAGATAAAGGCATTAAAAATGTTTTGAAGAGCAGAGAGTGGATCCACAGATAATAAATATAATTGTCTCGCATATGATGTAAACCAACAAAGGAACGCAACCATTTCTTGGTAAAAGATTTACCTGTGCTGAGGGAGGGGTTGGCAGGAACTAAGGCAGCGCCGCGGTACAGGACTGACAGTAAGACCAGTGGGAAGTCTACATGGTTGGGGGCCAGGTAGAGGACGGAGTGACCTAGTGTGGCCCCGGCGGCGTAGAGACCTGCAGACACCCGTGGCACAAGATCACACAATTCAGAGTAAGTTCGCTGTTCTTGAGTCTCTGCGTTTACCTGAAAAAAAATCAAAATAATTATGTAAACGAAAACAGTTGGAGAAAGTTAAAGTAGAAGATAATGTAGTGTAGAGTTCAGCCTAGAATACCACTGAAGGCATCAGTAAGCTGAAATAAATTAACCTCTTCTTCTGTTCTATTTTTGGTTTGTGCCATTAGCCACTGTTAATCACACTTTAATATTTGGAAGTCATTGCAAATTTACATCCGTGTTGAAAAAAATATACATATAGCTTTTAGCTCTATTTATATTTCAGCCTGCATGTTGAGACCCTCTTCAGTCATAGTCCCTCTACGTGAAGAGCAGCATCACTTCAGGGAATCTCTAAGTTTCAACATTTTTAGTGCAACATGAGTTCTATTTGGAACTTAACAATGATCCACAAAGCTACTTACTTTGGATGGATCATCATCGCCATATTCATGATAACCACAGCGTAAAACTCTGACTTCTGATATAACAAGTCTACTTTATGAGAGACTACAGTGTCATCACAGTCACGGTAATGCTGCTCACTGAGATTCAGTTTACAGTCCATTAAAAAAAATATCAGGCAAAAGATTAGGAATATCAAATGGTAGAATAATATACGTTTCTTTTAAATAACTCACCATTCCTACAGCATCTCCGTATTTTGCAATTATCTCCAAAACGTGAGCAGCGTAATTAGTGTCAGGTATAGGTGGGAGAGGTATGGAAACCTCCCACTCGAGTATACGGGGCTTCCGGCCTGCGTCTCCAACCTCTTCGCCCATCTTGATTTTTGGCTTTCTATCTGTAGATTAGGCATTTTTAGTATATTTTGCTATTTTGATGAACACAGGGCTAAAACAGTATTGGCCTTCAGCAGAGTGCATTAAAATGTTACCAATTGCTTCTTCAAAGGTAAATATTGTTTGCATTGCATCAGGAATTCTTGCAGTATGTGTCACATTACATATATATGCAGAACAACCACCAAGGTAGGGTGGCCCGAAAAAGAAACTTTCACCATCATTCACTCCATCACTGTTTTGCCAGAGGTGCGTTTACACTACAGTTATAAAACTGCAACATTAACACCCCTCCTTCAGAGTGCAGGCACTGTACTTCCCATCCCCAGGACTCAAGTTCGGCCTGCCAGTTTCCCTGAATCCCTTCATATATATTACCCTGCTCACACTCCAACAGCACGTCAAGTCCTAAAAACCATTTGTCTTCATTCGCTCCTATCTAACACGCTCATGCATGCTTGCTGGAAGTCGAAGCCCCTCGCAAACAAAACCTTCTTCCCTCCAAGCTTTCCTAGGCCGACCTTTACCCCGCCTTCCCTCCACTATAGATTTATACACTCTCGAAGTCATTCTATTGCCTTCCATCCTCTCTACATGTCTGAACCACCTCAATAACCCTCTGGATAATAGTTTTGGTAATCCCACACCTCCTAATTTCCAAATTACGAATTCTCTGCATTATATTCACACAACACATTGCCCTCACACACGACATCTCCAATGCATCCAGCCTACTTCTTGTTGCAACATTCACCACCCATGCTTCGCAGCCATAGAAGAGCGTTGGTACAACTATACTCTCATACACTCCCCTCTTTGCTTCCATGGACTAAGTTCTTTGTCTCCACAGACTCCTCAGTGCACCACTTACCCTGTTACCCTCATCAATTCTGTGATTCACCTCATCCTTCATAGACCCATCTGCTGACACGTCCACTCCTAAATATCTGAACACATTCACCTCCTCCATACTCTCTTCCTCCAATCTGATATCAAATCTTTCGTTACCTAATTTTTTTTGTTATCCTCATCATCTTACTCTTTCCTATATTCACTTTTAATTTTCTTCTTCTACATATCCTACCAAACTCATCCACCAATCTCTGCAACTTCTCTTCAGAATCTCCCAAAAGCACAGTGTCATCAGCAAAGAGCATCTGCGACAGCTCCCACTTTATGTTAGATTCTTTATCTTTTAACCCCACATCTCTTGCCAGCACCTTGTTCAGAGTCATCATCGACTAACTCACTTCTCTTAATGAACTCATTCTCTAGATGTTTTTATTTTGAATTTATTTGTAATTTTCTGCTAAAAAAAAAAGTACTAACAGAGTAACATAAGTTGTATAGAGTATTAGCGTAAGCTGCTGTAGTAGCTACAGTCCTGTAAATGTTTGCCAAAGCAGCAACAGCAGTAATAATAGCAACAGCGGGATTATATATACCACGAATTATATTACACTCCTTGGGTGGTAGGTACTGATGCTGAAGACGAGGGAGAGATGAGGTGTTGTACTAGGTGAAGTGAGCAATAAAGGTGTGCTCCGTTTTCTCTAGTAGAGACTAGGCATTTACGTATTACTACTGGTGATGTTTATGCTCAGACTTAATTATTAAGTCAGATAAAGTATTAGCTGCAAGTATTTTTTGAAGAAGTTGTTTACCTGAGAGCTTACAATTTTTATCAGTTCACACACATGCAGAAATATGTGTTTGAATTGAGATTTTGGGGTACCACCTATACTCTGGTAGAGACGGAACTGATATAACTGGCATTGCAAACTCGTATTTAGACAATAACAATACAAACGATATATATTTTGGTTGCTTGGACATCCGAGAAAGATATCCCAGTACTGAATAATCCCAGGCCTTTGTATATCAGTGTACAAGAGAAAATTAGTGCAAAGTGCGGCATAAGTTTCAACTGTAATTAAATATTAATAGGAATGTAAGAAATAAGACAAATGAGCTAAGACTAATTGCATGTGCAAGTATCATTGATATTATTGCTATAATACCTGGTTCCACCTGAAAGATAGAGAAATTCCTTCAGAATGCCACAAACAAGGCTGTAAATTGTTCCACACATATAATGATAATAGGAAAGGTGGTATAGTGGCGATTTATTTAATAACTAATGTAAACTATTCCATTAAACAAGATATGAAATTAGAACCATCGGACACTGAATCTGTTTGGTTACAGTTTCTCGAGGGGTCGTGAAAAACTAATTTTGGGTGTGATTTACGGGCCCCCAACCTTGATAGGAAACGCAGTAATCTTTTATGGAACGAAATTCATAAGGCATCTAAATACGAAAACGTTGTGTTAATGGGAGATTTTAATTTTCGACAAATTAATTGGAATAATTTGACAGGAAATCTTGAGACTAACTACTTTCTTAATACTATCTAGGATTTGTTTTTCAAAACAGTTTGTGCAAGAACCAGCCAGAGGAAACAACCTGCTTGACTTGGCTCTTGTCAACAAGGAATCACTAATCAATAATCTTGAGGTTAATGACGAGCTTGGAGAAAGCGATCACAAATCACTCATTTTCAATATATCATGGTTTTACCAAGTGTGAACTTGGCCGATTTTATATGACTGAGAAAACACTTGGGTGGGATTAACTGGTGTGATATGACTGGTCATTTTCCCGAGGGTCAGGGAAGTGGTGATGGTTACCATTAAGACATTTTTCAAAGTGTAGTTCAAGCTGCCCAGGATATTTATATTTCAAATAGGGATAATCAATATATTAAAACATAGGTTCAGAGAGACATTTACAGGCGACTCAAAAGGGAAGAGGGATACTTAAGAAATCAAAATATTAATTTAAAAAAAGGAATAAAAGAAGCAAACAGAGATTATGGAGTTAAAGTCGTAAAGGATTCGAGGATTAACCCAAATGCTTTTAAATCGTCAAGGAAGTCAGGTGACTACCTTCACGGTTTGAAACAGGGGAGGTAAATCATAGGCCAGCAGTGGGGATTTTAAGCACAGAAAAACGCACTACTAAAAATAAATCATAATTCTACATACAACACCAACAAAATTGAAAAGGCCATTTACAAATTAACTCGCAGCAAAATAGTCCCAAAAGTTCAGAAAATCTAGATATTGTCTCGCCGATATTATGTAGTATATTTTCAAATAAAACTGTTGCATCTAAGTCATGATATTTTAAAATATATTCTCCGAGTCGTCAGCGAGGATCGTCTTCGAATGTGTCAAGTAATAAGCTGGAGAAAAATGTTTGGAAGTTTTGTCACCTAGTAATTACGAGCGACAAGAATTTTAACTTTGGAATGCCTAAATATCTATTTATGATTAACTTTACCCCTTAGAAGTTAAAGGACTGAAGTGGCCACAAGGTGCAGCGCTAAACTCTCTGGGAGATAGTTAAGAGCAGTTGGAAATTTTAGATTTCCTAATAAGGAAAGATGGCACTCAAAAAGACTCCCTCTCTCTCTCTCTCTCTCTCTCTCTCTCTCTCTCTCTCTCTCTCTCTCTCTCTCTCTCTCTCTCAATCACTTGCTATCGCTGTCTCTGCTTGTCTCTCTTTCAGGAAGGCTCGGGAAAATGTCATACGAAGACAAAAATACTCACAAGAAGAAACTTAAAAGAAAGCACTTTTTGGAATGCCCTCACAGTAAATCAGTAACAGGAAGACACTCGTAGGAAAACTCATACTCACTGGAAAACACTCTCACAACCTCTTCATTAAATACATAAAATATAATATACATTGGCTTGGATTGTGTGATACAATGAACTATGAACGCTGAGCAAAAACTGAATGTAGGCTATTAGCTCTCCTGCAGTGCTTCTTTTTTTGTCCTCAGACTTACTCCATTTCCACTTCTACTACGACGACTACTACTCCATTACTACTACTACCATCACTAATACTACTTCCACTACTATTGCCTTCCTTCGCTCCCCTTTATGTCTCTTGTGCCACTAAAACTACTCCCCTACTTCCTACTACCACTACTACTTCCACTACCAACGTTACCTCTATCACTACTTCACTTCCTTCTTTCTTCCTCTCTTGGTCCTGTCCCTGTCTACCTCGCCTATATATACTGGCTCCCTCTCTCGTGTCCTGGTGTGATTTGTATTAATGTATTAATGATATGCAGACTATGTTAGTCTCGTGGATGTGGAGTGCAAACAAATTACTTGAACTTTATGAAACCTTCTACAGGTGTTTGACAAGGCAAGAAGTTGTATACGAGTATTTTAGTCCTGAATTTTGAATTTTAAATTAAGCATATTTTGTTGTTTATTTCTCTGAGATGAAAAGACAAAGCAATTTATAGTCTTAAGACGTTAAAACATGCTGTTTATATTTTCAGCTTTTTCATAAAATATAAAAAGCTTAAAATTTTGAAAAAAATTATTATCTCAATTAATAGTCCTCTTAATTGTGTAGAGACAAATATATTATGTCACATGATATATATACACCAGCGAATTTAGCAAGAGTTTACTTCAGTCTTTCCTTCAAGAATTAAGGATCAATATGGGACTACTGATCAGTTGCATATAATAAAGACAGACAAACAGGAACTTGAAACTTTAAGACTTCGTATTGTCTGCGTAGCAGCCTTTATCATGTCTGTCCATCAGACTTTACAAAGTCTGCAGCGAGGGCGAGACATTGTGTTTTTTTTTTTTATGAACTATGATTAAAGTTTGTTTCACTGTTGATGAACAGGAGCGAGGCGGCGTCTTAATAATTAACGCTTGACTAGTCAATAGGCTTTACAGATATTTAACCAACAAACTCTCTTGCCTGTTCGTAGTACTGAGATACATCTAAAAAAAATAAGCAGACTGGCACTTTTGCAGACTAGTAATACTTCTGGTTGAACAGAATATGAAAAAGAGATTAATATACCAAAATATGGTGAATATCTTAGAGTATTAATTAAATGTAAAAAAAAAAAAAAAGTCATACAGGTATAAGATTTGTACAAATTTTTATACTTATTTTTGAGTTGAGAGAACCTCGAGCATCGTGCACAATCAGAGATTAAGTTCAATGAATTTGGTTAAACTATGGGACTTTTTTTTTAGTCCTCTGTAATGGTTAGCATGGTACTCCTCAAAAAAACTAGTAGTAAAAGAGACAAACAGACAAAATGCTTAGTACCTGTTACAAGATTCATTTCACAAAAGAAACACAGGAGTTGAAAGTTTAAGGTTGATAGGAACAAGCTTTCTCAAGTACTTGCTTGAAAACTACCAAAATACAAAAGAAGAAAATTCTCAACAAACTATTATAGGCATTCCTAAAGGAAGAATTAAGATATGTAAATGGTCGGAGACCCTTGGAGCATGGGGCAAGTGTGCTCTAAAGTTCCTCAAAGAGCTGGGTGAAAAACTCATCACAGAAACCAAGGATCACAGAGCGGCTTAGCTTCCTCTTTCCGAGACTCAGTGTTGCGATCCAGAGGGAAAATGCCTGCAGCATTCTGGGTACACGGCCCACCGCCGGGGAGCTGGACGAAGTATTCGAGATATAGCTCTGAGATGTTATATTTGTTGTTCTACTCCCTATTGTATTTTTGTCAAATTAGTTTGCCTTTAAATAAAGTCTACATAGAATATAGGAGGTGGTAGGAGAGGACAATATTCAAACAGCTCCGGGGAGAACCTAAAGTTTTCCCTGAAGTAAGTTTATTCTTTTCTCTGTTTTCTCTGAGGATAAGGGTTCCCAGCACAGTTCCAGAGGTGGTACCTCCCTATCTATCTATCTATCTATCTATCTATCTATCTATCTATCTATCTATCTATATATATATATATATATATATATATATATATATATATATATATATATATAGATAGATAGATAGATATTTATATATCTTTTTGAAATTACTCTTTTACTGATTTTTTTAAATCAGTGTTGTATTTACAATTCTTGATTAAGCAGTTTCAGTAGAATGCTCATGTTAACAGTTTACTTGTATGCTTTTCTAAGACACATGGCCTATATAAGACAAAGCATCAAGTTAAGAGATGCACAAATCATCTTGGTATTTATATGCCACCTGTTATCATTACCATTGATTATGATGACTCACGAAATCGTAATGACACGATTATTATCTTGCTAACAATGATGCATCAAGAAAAAAAAACATTGATTTTTTTTCTTTCATTAGGCTATTATTTATTATTCCGTTTTAAGACCTAACGTGTCTTGTTTGAGGTTCTTTCCATTGTACGCACCACTGAACACCTGATAAGTTTTAAGTCCAACAAAGAAGCCAGTTAAATTCTGCATATTATTTTGAATATGTTAAAAAATTATAGAAATGTAAACTTCTGGTATTTAGTTAATCGGCCAACATAGGATTACTTAGCATTTGCCTGATAACTTTTTCTTTCATTATTTTTAAATAAAAAATATCCCGCAGTCAAAAAAAAAAAACTAGTAAAATGTTAAGTGTAGCTGGCAGGCAGTGGAATGGTCGTTTTCCATCATAAATCATATTATAGCACTCGTGATCTCCCCAAGGACTCCCACAACACACTCCTGGCACTCACCACCAAATTACTTTCCTCTCTTCTCCAGTTTATCTTTTATTTCCCATTATATTCCATTGTTTATCTTTCATCTCGAGGTTACCTCTGGCACTCCATCAAGCTTGTTAGCTAGAGGCTGCTGTTTTCAAGTATTATTTTTTAGTTCTCTGTTGACCGCAACGAATTTCGATTCGATTATTTGTACAGAATTTATGGATGCTAAGTACTTATTGCTAAAATTATATACTTCTGTTTCCATCGCAAGCATCACTGGGATTCGTATATTGTCACACACACACACACACACACACACACGGGGCCAGGAGCTGAGTCTCGACCCCTGCAACCACAATTAGGTGAGTACACACACACACACACACACATCTACTAAATCAGAACATTTGAATTGTAATTTAAGAAACTAGTACCTCTTACCCTATTAAACTAGATAATTATTCTGTAATTTTTATTGTGATTATTTATGAATTAAGTAATCACAATATTATGTAATAGACTCTTAGGGAAAAAAATTAAATAATGAATTTTAAGTACAGTATAGTCTAAGTTTTGCCAGAGATACTATGCAGCCTATGGGCCTTCAAATTATTTCATATCCAGTGCAGTGTAACAGAAATATAGTTTAGTATTTGCGTTTATATTTGGACAACATATGTAATTACCACTACAAATGTTATGACAAACTGCTTTACAAAAAAAAAAAAAATGTCAAACGCTTATGTTTCTTAACTAGGGGTATCCATACCTCATGGGGGATTTTGGAAACAAAAAATGGGGGGTATGGGAGTCGATCTCTGATATTTTTTTTAACATTGTTGTTAGAGTAGAATAAACCATATGTAAAGTAAAACCAAACTGCTGACAGCTTTTGCAGTCATACTAACACTTAATACGACTGGAGATGAAGCTGATTTTGACAGTCTGGTGAAGTCGTTATGGGGACATATTGGGCAATCCACTGGGGGTCTGTAATTGTAAAAAGGTTAAGAACCCCTGGAATAATCTGAAGTGTTTGAGTTAATGTTGAAGATTTACCATTGCTTTAATTAATATTCCACTCGTTATAACTAAATTTTAAAGGCTGCTCTTTCGTAGAAATATTCTACTTTTTCCTTTTTCTTCTTCTATTTCTTTTTTCTTCTTGTTTTCTTCTTCTTCTTCTTCTTCTTCTTCTTCTTCTTCTTCTTCTTCTTCTTCTTATTATTATTATTATTATTATTATTATTATTATTATTATTATTATTATTATATTTTGAGAGACAAAAACCGAGCAATCAGTATGGGGCAGCTCCCCTTCCCCTACGAACCTGTCAAGGCCGTGCGTCAACCTGCCCACGGGTGTTTCCATCCAGTGCTCCACCAATTACTCCCACCATGAGAATTAAGTGTAATTCTACGAATTCTCAGAATTCTCAGTCCCGTCAAGATGCGAAAATCCCTTCTCCCAAATCTTGGAACAGAAATTTTCCTTTTTCGAGAATAGGCGAGTGTGAAGATACCTTTTTTCCTACATTCTCGAGGAACTACGATCACTGACCCCCTCATCTACGATCACTGACCCCCCCTCATCTACGATCACTGACCCCACCCATGTGTCTCTTCGCCCACCTTTTTCCCAGCCGGCACACCTCTACGCTCTCGTTCCAGCAATATGACGTGTCAGACTTCCAGGGATCTTCCCGCTAGGATTGTATCTACTAATTAAATGGTTATAATTATGATCATAATTTTTAAAAGGGTGGGTGGACCGGTAAACCAGCGGAAGGCCTCGGTCAGATGACCAAAAGATCCAGCTGTTCATCATCATATGTCTATGATCCGTGTCAGAAAACACTTGCCCTGTTTCCTGGCGAACATTACCAAACCAATTACCGGATTGTACCTCAGTCCCTCACATGGCTCCATCCCTTCACACCTTGAGTGTCTAGGTTCCTGGAAGCCTCCAATTGGGACTATCAACCAACAGCTTCTTTCAGCAGACATAATTGATAGCAACTTAGACTTTATCTCAACAGAAGATCTAACACCTGTTACAAATTAACATTCCTGGATGAAATGGTCCCTAATCTGCACACAAAAATCACTCCCTACGAAAGCCAAAGACTTGGCAGGTGATGCAACATACCCCTAGTGAAAAGCAGGGGCGCCATTAGTACACTAAGAGAAGCACAATAAGTGCCCAGGGCCCAAGACTGTTCAACTGCCTCCCACCAGCCATAAGGGGAATTACCAATAGACCCCTGGTTGTCATCAAGAGAGAGCTGGACAGATACCTAAAGTCAGTACCGGATCAGCCAGGCTGTGGTTCGTACGTTGGACTACGCGCGGCCAGCAGTAATAGCCTTGTTGATCAGCCCCTGATCCACCAGGAGGCCTGGTCATGGGCCACGCCGCGGGGGCGTTGATCCCCGGAATACCCTTTAGGTAGACCAGGACACAGTGTGACTTTGTAAATGGTCAAAGTCGGACCGAAACGTCGTCGTAAGCTCCTCTCTCCTGCGGGTTATGTGTGTATTGTTCCTGTCACGGTATTGTGCCTTTTTGTTATTTATTCACCAGGACTCTGTCACACATCCCCAAAGCAACTTGAACTTGAACTTGATTTGACCTGAGCGTCGGTAAGCTGGGATGGAAGAAGGATGGGTAAGGATAGAAATATGGAAAAGGTTGGGAAGGGTAGGAGGTGGGAATATACAGGCGAGTGGCACGTCCACTCTGGGTGACATGTGCAGGTAAACTGCAGGCGTTGTTCATAGGTGTGTGTGATGCTGGGGCGAGTTGTAGCAGCTGATGAGGCGGGTGTAGTTGGACTGCAGGAGGCTGTCAGGCGGTGGTGGGAGAGGCACAGAAGGCAGCTGTATTAGGGTCGATTGGAGCCACACCCCAGCTTTAGCTAAATAGCAAAGTGCTGGGGAACTTTATCGTGATAATGGTGGTTACTCAGCAGAGCCAGAGCAGATTGCGTTGAATTGAGTTCTTGAGAGTTGAGTTACCCAACAGACATTGAGGGGTTTTGATGTAGAGTTCATACGAAGGACGTTGTGGAGGATGGGTACCAACGATAACGTGGACTGTATGTTACTTATCTTCTTGATGAATCCAAGATGTCGCAGCCACCACCAACACCTTCTCAGGGGATCCATATATTGCCACACTCTCCACAGGGCTGTATGGAAAAAATATCACATATGGGTACATAATTATTGCCCCAAAGGAGCGTATGTCCATATTTCAGTCTTAGATGGACTGAAAGGCGTTTTACTCACTGTTTTGGACTAAAAAGTCCACGCATAACCGCCGTCGTGGGTAAAAATTTGAAGGTTCTTGAATACAAGAACTGCGCAGTTCCCTGTCTTGACAAGAACATCCAATTCTTACCTTGCTCGTGTAACTTTGGCGATGGTGTTGGCTCCACCATATACGGCGGAAATGCTGTCTTGATTGTAGAATGCCGCTGAAGAATCACCGTCTTGTTTCGATGGAGTTCACTTGCGATTGTCTCTACGTTTCTCCTTTTGCAGTCTGAAGCTGCGCACACTTCTGAATATACTGCAATGTTGATGTTAATCACTAAACGCGCTGGAACAGAGTTCTTATCTTATTTCCGACGTTAGTGGAGATTAAATGATATAACGGACTGCGAACGAGTAATGTTTATGTTGATTTACGTCGCCTCGCGTCGCATGACTACTAGAGTCGTATGACCCGTTCTTGCGGTGGCCAAATTCAATCTGCCC